>JAGDQP010031107.1:0-22149 GCA_022664845.1 Lepisma saccharinum | reverse complement strand
CGCCTTCCATCAAAAATAAACATCTTGTTCTATCTTCCGTCGCGTCAATGATCTTATAAACTATATACGCAAGCACTCGTCTTCATTGCCCAATCCCCGCCATCGTAAAATTAAGACTTTCTTGCAGTAATATCAAATAAGGTATAGGGTTTCTGCCAGAATATTTAATTTTGTGGGGTCTGTACATTTTCAGGACAGGGTATTTCTATCTTGTCTCCCGTCCAGCGACGTAGGCAGGGGTGGGTGCTAAGGGGGGGTCCATCAAAAATAAACAAGTTGTGCCCCCCCTCAATGACATCAAACAACTTGTGTTATGCCCTGTCACGTACAGGGACGTAGCTAGAATTAACTGCTGAGGGGGAGCATTACTCTTTTCCATAAGTTAGGCAGAAACGTAGCCAGGGCTGGGCGTAGGGAAAGTCCATCAAAAATAAACATCCCTCGCGTCAATGATTTCAAACAAGTTGTGTTATCTCACATGCAGGAAAGTAACCAGGTTCTACTGAGGGCCCCAACAAAAATAAACTGTTTTATCTCGCCTCAATAAAATCCACGTCATGTTCCCAATCCTTCCAAATTTCCCTGCTGACGTCACCTACCACTTGCGAAAACACTGAATTACGACGCTCCATGGCGGTCATCTTGGAATTCAGTGTTTCTTGCAGAAACGATTGCGTAATTCCTTTTCCCACCCACATTTCACTCATAGCCAATTTTCCATAAGTCAGACAGGAACGTAGCCAGGAGTGCGCGCGGAAGGGGGCAGGGACGTAGCATTGCAAGTTTTCATAAGTCAGACAGGATCGTAGCCAGGAGTGCGCGCAGGGGGGGGAGTCCATTAAAATAAGCATCCCTCTCATCAAAGACTTCAAACAATTTGTGTTACCCCCTATTACGTACAGGGACGTAGCTCGAATGAAATGCTGAGAGGGGGCCTTGCATTACTATTTTCCATAAGTCAGACAGGAACGTAGCCAGGAGTGCGCGCGGGGGAAGTCCATTAAAATAATTCTTGCAGAAACGATTGCGTCATACCACCCATATTCAACTCATAGCCTTGGACAACCATCCCTGCTGACGTCAACAGCAACCAGTTGCGAAACCACTGGACTACGACGGTCAATCGCTATCATCTTAAAAATTCAGTGTTTTCTTGCAGAAACGATTGCGTCATACCACCCACATACAACTCATAGCCTTGGACAATCACCCCTGCTGACGTCAACACCAACCACTGGACTACGACGCTCTTGGCATTTTTCATCTTTCTTCTAATAAAGTATTGTGCAATCATTTCCCCACAACGCTGCTGACGTCAGTACCCCACCTATAAAGCCAATGGATTTTCCTCTCTCAATTTTCCCGCCAAAATTCATGCGTCATCTTCTACGAACACACAATATCAAGGATTTTCCTGTCCTAAAGCCCTTTCTTCCACCCAAAATTCACTCGTCATCTTCTACGAACACATCAAACAAAGGATTTTCCTGTCACGATCCAACCTACACAATGATTTTCCCGGATTTTCCTGTAGCGAGTTTTTCTAACGAAGTGTCACAAGGATTTTCCTCTCCTAAAGCCTTCTGTTCCACCCAAAATTCACTCCTCAACCACTACGAACAACGAGTTTCACACACTGTACAAGGAGTTTCCTGTCACGATCCCCCCACCCCAAGGATTTTCCTGTCGCGATTGTTTCTAACGAGTACGACCGACTTCTACTTAGCCCGGCAAAGAGTTACTCAAGTTATATTCATTTACAGCTGTATTCAGAAACATGTCCTTAAAGTGACTAGCGCTGTACTAACTAGTTATTAACAATCCTTTAGCATTATTAGTCACTTGTCAGCACAGCGCTAGTAACTATAAAAAGTGTTTCTGAATACGGCTATTAGGACTTTAAAAATCCTTATAAACTTATTGTTAGAATGATTTTGGTATGACATTTCTATTTCTTACATATTCTATAGTCAGTGACGTAATTGGACGGAACTTTTTATACACATTTTGTGTTCAATGATGTGTTTCTGTATTGTTTTGCATTCAATTTTGTCATGATAATAATAAGTGTTTGTCCCAAAAATTGAAATAAAGACGTTTTAATAATTAACACACTTGTTTGTATTCTTGTATCGTTCACTGAATCTGATAATGAGAATATTTTCTTGTTTTAGATTCCAGAAGAAAACATGAATTACCTAAACATATTATTGGCTTTACTTATCTTTGGTTTCTCTATGCATTATTACCAAATATCTGGAAAAGAGGAAAGCAATAGGTAATATTTTTCTGTGGTCATGAAGTTTGTAAACTTATCATTTCTATTATTGGAAATAGAAAAACTTATAATTAAACGAACGCATGTTTCCACTGTAACCTTACTTTAAAATTTATTTTTTTAAAAACAGACACTTAAATATAGTTTCCAAGTGTAAAAATTATGAAAACGTTTGAGACGTTTAACACCTCAACGTGATTTTCCTCAATAGTAAGTTATTATTTTAGAATACATTGAAATGTTTGTATCATTCACTAGACCTACTAAAATTTTATCTTTCTTTGTGTATCTTAATCTATTAACGCTACTGTTAATACCTATAAATTTGCAGTGTTAGAGACATGTTGGTTTGAGCCCTGTTATCACGCTCGCAGAGGTATTTCCTGCGCTTCCGCACGCTCAGTTAGTGAATACATTACTGGTATACATTAAGAAAAGAACTGATAGCTTGTAACTATTTGTCTCATAGGTAATGATATTGTTAATTGAAGTACACGCTATAACTAACGTTGCTGCCAAATCTATAAAAATACTAAATACATACCTCTATTTAACTTTTCCTCTTTTAGTTCCAACCAAGTTCCTTTCGTCTTAATAGCTAGTTTAACCAATCATCTTGTTTTACATTATACATTATACTCCTGTCTTCTCCACTCTCGATTCCTCACTTGTAGTGCCTTCATCCAGATATTTCTTCAGAAATATTATCAGCACTTTTCTCTTAATCTTTGTTGTGTTCAGATTCCTCCATTTATCTCATTTTCTTCCCAGTTTAAGTTATATGTCTCCTACGCTCATCCTCTTATAGCTTGCCGTCATAGTCTATGAATCAAATACTCAAAGTTAAAAATTTATGTGCTAACAAAAAACATATTTTTTGAGTTTTGCATTGTATCACTTTCTCCTTGAGACTTGTCTTCCAGTCTGCTTCCATTTTTGGTGGTCAATTCTTTTTATATTTTTTGGGGGGTTCCTTTCGTGTTCCCTTTCTGGACTTCTGGTCTCCACATATTATATAATGCTTCCTTGATGTTGCTTTCACGATTTTTACCTTGCACTTACATAATAATTCAGAAACATTCTTCTTTTCTGTTTATCTCAGGGTTACCTACTATCACCACCATTTTGTTTTCCTTTCTCTCCTTTCACTTTATTATATCTTATTTTCCCTCGTTTTGCGTTCATCCTGTGCTATTCTTTAATGTTGAAGCTATCAGGGATTTTGCCAGGATTTTCAATTTCAGGAGGTTGTAGAACAACATTGTGGAGTTCCAGGATTTCTATAAATTTTAACGGTAAAAAAATAAAGTTGATGATGTGTGCTTCAGAATTTAAGGGGATGACTTCCCCACTTTAGGGGTCTGGCATACCTCTTTTCTCTTCACCTCTTGTCTCTTTTACTTTGCTTATTGGTTCTTGCGCTGTGACATTTTTTTTTCACTTCTTGCTGCTTCCTATTTTATTTCTCATACTCGCACCTTCCTTTGCTTTTTTTTCAGATTTTCTTTCTATCCCTTAGTTATGCCTAGTCCTTCACTGCAGTTCATAAATTAATTTTTCATTCCCGTATTTCTTTCCCTCTTTCCATTTTCCTTCCGATGTTCTGTTTTATGTAGAATATTTATTTCTTTTCTGTTACAACTATTGGTCTCAAATTTGGCAGCTTCTGTGACGTACAACTATGAAATTTTGTGTATGGGTCTATCTCAGTAGTCGATCACTTTCTGACAAATTGTTAATTCAAAACGAATTTCTGACGAACTGAAATTGTTTTTCTCATCAATCGATCCATCTTACGAAATAGTCCGTCAATCTAACGAAATAAGAAGCAAACTATTCTTTTTATACTAGGGAAAGCGTAATGCTAAATATGAAATATCTTGCAGCTCTTTAAAATATCACCCGACTTCCGTGGGCTGCGAAATTTGGTGAGTTTGATTTTAAACTAAAAAAATATTCCGAAGTCAAAGATGGCAGTATCTCCAGCCTTATTTCAAAATACCGTCCGATATTCATAAAATTTAATAGTTTGAAGTTTCGAAGCCGGTGAGATCGATTCTAAAGTCAATGTTTTTCAGTTCTAAAGTCCAAGAAAAAGACATTCAATAACGATAAGAGATAGATCAAAGTAGCACAGGCTACTTGGGTGAATATAATAAACTAATGGTTAAAAGTAAAATATTCAGCTTAAGGACGTGCAATGAGGATCTGAATGAGTAGCACAAAAATCTGTAATGAAACTACTCGAAATCATGTCATCAAATTAAAGATGGCTGAACAACAAAGTACTGCTTTTCCGATCTAGTAGGGAAATGAATCCACTTTTTACTCTACCTGATAGACAAAACGAAGAAAGATTGGACACAAACCAGAGAAAGGATAGAAAAGAAAAAGGAAAGCAAATATACTGTAGAATATAGTGTACGCATTTTGAATTTGAATTTATTTTATGGCCTTTAGGCATCTTAGGCTCAGGTCGAATATAGTGTATGAATAAAATATCTGAAAGAATAAAAGGTAGTTTAGTAGAGAAGGTGTAATAATATGCTGGAAAAGAAGCAAGTTGCTTGAGATAGTTAAAGAAAATGGGGTAGAGGTAGGTAAACAGAAAATAATAGGGAAAACACTGTTCTACCATGGAGCACATTTTAAGTTTTCCAAATTATAATTTTAGAGACACTTATTTCTTCAATTCCATGTCTGTGCTCTTAGGAGTCGCCGTGGCTCAGACGGTAGAGCGTTTGACTACGAATCGGACGACTTGGGTTCAAATCCCGGAAAGTTTCTCGCTGTGTTCTCTGAGCTTCACTCAGCCTGCTATCAAATTGAATACCCGAGTGTCCTTGGTATTCCTGGGCACTTTGGGAGGTAAAGGAGGTTGAGTGTGGGACTGATCATCCCACTTCAGTTCGTACCGTAGGTCGAGAATATGTGGAGCACTACCCACACAACTCCCATGCGCCGTTCATGGCGCGTGCGTATCGCACAAGGGACCCCAACTTTTTATATCTGTGCTCTTAAACTTTGAAGTTTTCTGAATTAAACTGCTACGGTATTTGGCTTCTGCTTTCTTTCGTTTACGGTGTTTTTTTCTTTAAACATTTCCAGCAAAGTATTCCATGGTACACTTCGCATAAAAAAATTGCGACTCTGAACGCCCTGCCGTTGTATCACCCAAGTGACATATTCTTATGGCTAAAGCATGTATGGTAAAGAAACCCTTCTCTCTCCTTTCCTACTCTTTTCCCGCGCAACAAAAATAAGCAAAAAACGTTCTCACATAATTTGTCCAAATATGCATGTGTTCTTATAGATTCAATTACAGAAAAATCGGATGAATAGCATACTAAAAGATTATGCAGGGGAAAATTTAAACACAAAGAGAAACTGACAGTGACGGATAACAGTAACATAAGAGGTGGAGAAGCAAGATTACATAAAGAGAAAAAAGAAGAAAGGAAAGAGAGAGAGAGGGAGAGAGAAAGTGACAGAGAACATGTAGAAATTTAATGAAGAAAAGCACAACATAGCAAAAAATGGGGCTAAACTTAATTCCTGGAAATTAAACAGAGATAACAGGGACTCATAGTATTTTGCGCGAACTTTCCAAATATGCAAACTGATGGCTTCGAAAATGATTAGTTCGGTTTAAACTTCCATCCAAAAGTGATCAACTGATTATCAGATTAAAACATCAAAAGTTCCAATGCGACATTTCCGTTCTGATACACGTTTACTATAGGAGCCAGCACTGACATATATTCTTTGTAAGCGCACGGCCTCTCACTGTATTCCGTGGAACATGTCATTGAGTGTAATAGTTCAGAGTTCACCTGAATCTAACTAGAAAGTCCAGTTAGACATACCTACCTTGCAGCTTATTAATGTAAACTCCTTTTGAAAGGAAACAAAGTGAAAATTAACAGGTGGCTTACTCCACTTTGAACAGTATTCAGCATGATTTTAAGCTCAAATAGTATCAAAAGTTAATAGTGAGAAAATCCACAATATTAAGGTTAATGTAAATCAACGATCTCCAACAAAAATGGCAGCACTACCTCCATATATGTCTAATGTATTTGTATAATTCCACGAAATTTCAATGCTCCTCCTACAAATTCAAGCAAAGACAGTTCTAACTTTCAGGGAAGAAAGTTCATAACCAATTCAAGAGTTCGATCAATGCTGATATTTTCTTTTCGTTTTTTAATTGTTGAAATCGCTTGATTGTTGTTGTTGTGAATATCAAAACCTATAGCAACGAAGCTCTTTCAACAATGACCAAAAAATAAAATTAAAAATCGGGATCTCTGAAAGTTTGAACTCTCTAGGCTTGAATTTGTAGAAGCAGCATTGAAATTTCGTGCAATGATAAATATACATTAGACATATGCGGAGGTAGTGCTGCCATCTTTCGTTGGAGATCGTTGCTTTACATTAACCTTAAAGCTGTGGTGCTCGGTATGAGGACTGCTAAAATCATACGTTCCACATTCCAAACGCACACAAAACAGGATGTATTAATTTTATTATTGTTTGGAGGATGTCGTTAATTAAGGTATATACAAGAAAGAAAATATAATATCTTGTAAAATATATAATTTCCAGTTACTAAATAGAAAGAAAATGGTCTAGAATATGCCTAACGATTTCTCAAATTTGATATATTTCGAACATGTCAGTTTTAATTTTATCTACAGAAATATGAAGTAATAATCATTAATGCAATTGTTACCAGATACTTCCGCCTATGGTAATAAGAATCTACCAACAGGACATTTTCATAAGAAATTCGGCGTCTCTTTGATGTTTGCTACCAATATTTAAATTTATATTATGATTTATGTCAATTTGTCGTAATTAATTATTCTTTCTTTCCCTATTTATTCTAGCTGCAGACAGTATTACTTTCTCTATCTCTCTGTTATTATCTAATATGGTAAGGTTATAAGAATTGTGTGAATATTTATTTTGCATTTTTGTATTTTAAAATATTGAAATATCGTAAATTTTTGCTGTAACTCAATGTTATCACTTTTAGGAAGCTACCAAGAGGCCTCAGAAAGCTGGAAATATTTGGAACACCAGAGTATGATGACCCCAGCTGCTGCTAAAGCTAACGGTATCCTCTTTTGTTTTGTGTTTGCTCTTTGTATGTCTTTCTTTCCAGCTAGCCAGAAAAAGCGCCGAGTGGAAGCAAAGACCCGGATGAAAGTTGCAGCGAAATCTGCAAAATAGGCTGATAGGCTATTATTTTCTCAAACTGTTCTCGTTTCATTACCCGTTATAATCATCACGCTTACTTTTTGAATTTACTATTTATATTGAAGGAGGGCCCATTGTGTTACAGTGCGCTTGATGGAAGACGACGATTAGGTTAGGCCGATTGTCGTTGAGAAATGCAGTGAACAAACTGCAATGTTAGGTTCCCCTAACAGTATCACTACAAAAGGAAGTAACTTTTGACAGAACGCGAGATGCGATTCAGAACTTAGATTTTAACTGAGAATCGGGACTTTGTCAAATAATTCAGTCGAGTTGACTTATAGCTCACTAACGCTATAAGTAGCTCTATGATGAGGGTAGTCGCTGATGTCCACACTATTAGAAGAAGACCAAGCTTAGAACTGACTGATTAAGTTACATTTATTTCTGACTGTTGCTCTACTTTTCTTAAAATTATTCGGGCCACTTAGTAAACTTTGTCAAGTTCCACCAACTTTCTTGAATAATTCACTTTGTCTCTCGCACATGACCGACTGATTGTAAATGATTTATATTGCCTGAGTTCAATGGAAATGTTGCATTATTATAGCAAAGAGACCTATTTTATTTGTTCACAAGGAAGCGGAGAGCTCACTTTGTTCGCTAGAAGGGAATACATGCACTTTAAGACCTCGTATGAAGGCTTGAGCTTGTAGGTTGCCCTGGAAGTACCTTGGTGTCGTATGGCTGAGGGACTACTTCCGTAGTTCTTTTTCTTTTGTCACTTAAGAGCCATCCGCGCCTCTTGAACAGGTAGATGAATGTAATGTGGGGAAGATTGTTCGCTGGGTGTGACGAGGAATCGCACTTGGGACCCCTCACATACTAATCGGCTGAGGTGCCAGTGATTTTAATTAAAATCTTTTGTGCAAGATGATTTCCGTTAGAAATGCCATATCAGCCCACTACGTCCTCGCTTAATGATAATAAAGATTACGTCATTGTAAATAATTCTAGTATCTATTCAATATACTTATCAGTTTAATTTAGTTTTGGCTTTGTTGTTTAAGGTGCCTTTTCCCTGTACCTCTTTTCGTTCATGCCAGATAAGAAATTTGTATATAAGGACGGTTAAGCCTAATTGCGAGCTATTCTTTTCTCATAAATCTATATTTGTATCTCACCGCGTGCCCAGAGCTCGCGTCTACAAAAGCATCACAGGAGAACTTCACGGGTTGCATAAGGGTAAGGAACAATCCGTGGAGGTGTAATTTAATTAGCAGTAGATGCTAGAGGAAGAGTCCCCTGTGCAAATCACTAAAACGACTGTCCACCCTCCCATGGACGGTAGAAAGAGAACGGAAACCCTATAATAACCCTAACAAGACTGGCGGCCGTCAAAAGCGAGGATGTGATTAAGAAATTTTTGGCTGAAACAATACTCCAAGGAGACCAATTAGCAAAATTGGTACCTGCAAATTATTTCACGTTAACACATAATTTTATGTTACTAAGATCTGGTTAAGAGTTTAATTTGATCTGGTTAATGACGGAATCACTTAATTTCAAAGAGAAAATTCTGGAGACACTGGGTAGAGAAACGAAGTCTGTTATGGCAGAGGAACAACTGCTTGAGGCTATTCGCACAATTGCTGTTAATAGTAGGAGCGAATCAACAGGTAGTAACACGCTGCGACAACCTAAAGGTAGGCAACCAGAACCCCCCAAAAATAGTACAGAGAAATTAGTGGACGTGTTTTTATACATCTCCCCGTATTTACTGGCGAGGGGAATGAACTCGAACCCTACGACTACCTGGAAGAGCTTGAAGAATTCTGCGAAGAAATATAGATTACAGAAGTTGACATTAAATTACGTACTCCCGAAATCCTTGAGAAAGTCAGCTTAATTCTGGATTAATCATTCTAAAATACATGCTGATTGGAAGTCATTCAAGGGGGCTTTCCTTGCCGAGTTTTTCCCATTCCATTATACATTAGAAATTGAACATCGAATCCAGAGCGCTTACCAGTCAAGGGACTCGCTTCGCCCGGCGCATGTGTGAGCTCTACCAATGTTTAGATCAACCCCCAACTGAACGACGACAGGTGATAAGCATTCTTAATAAATGTCAGCGATCGTACAGGTTTTCAGTAAATAGAAACCTATAAGGAATTAGAACAAAAGGCGGCAAAAGTTCAAAGTTGTTTGTTAAACGACTTCCTGTATGAAAAAAGTGCTAGTTCAAGCGGGCCGACACCATGAAACGCACTCGAAATAACAATCCATTCTCCCCGGAGTCTTCAACCAATAAGTTTGGTTGAAATTTTTTTAGACCCAGCTCTGTTCAATAGAGTTACCGCTAAGAATATGAATAGAAAAGGGGGCGAAGAGCCAAATACACCCCCAAGAAGGAGAGGTCTATGTTATATTTGCAAAAACCCAAATCATAGATATCTTCAATGTCCGAGGAACAAAGGGAAACAGTCTCAAGTGGTCTCACGCGGCGAAAAGCAAGAGAAAGGGGGAAGGATAATTAAGCACCGAAACTTCCTTTTGTCGAAATTGCAGTTAGAGGAATGCGGAAATTAGGCCTAATACGCAGTGGTTCGTATTCCTCTCTTGTCTCTGAGAGTTACAGTAAATTGTTAATAAAAAGAGAAGTAAAGTTATTTTAGCCTGAAGAAACTATTTGCACTGCGACAGGAAGATCAAAGATTCAGGGGCGATGGATATTAATTTGTACCTACGGGGTAGGAAAGTACCAATAAAGTACTACGTTGTTCAAAACCTAAGGAATCCACAAGTATTGGGTTCGGAATTTTTTGAAATAGCAGGCATAGCCATCCGTCTGTCAGGAGAAGGATGGAATTTTGAGGGAGGTACCAAGAGTTTTTCTTTAGATGGAGGTAATTGTGAATACATTTTTTTGTGACCAACAACCGGAACGGTCCAGCAGAGAAGATGAAAACGATAGCTCCATTCAAGAAAATAGGTCTGGACCGTGGACCGAAGTCCAAAGACTCAGAGGTCATTTCAAGAGGTCATCACACTGTCAGCGCAGAATATTTAACAAACGAAAACAAAAGAGAAAATTCTGAGGTAAAAAGCACAAATTTTAATAGCAAAGGTTCTGTCAGAGATTTGAGTAGGGGAGGTGTTCGAAACGACAAACGTGATGACCAGCGTCAAGATGCAACGTATTTTAGAAAAGGAGAAGGATTCCGGATATGGGATATAAGGAAGAAACATAGGACCAGAGATTTTGCCAGGGATTCCAGCAAGAGATATGAAAGAGGTATACCCCAGAAGAAAGAGGAAGGAAACAGAACCCTGAAGCCTTAAAAGCACAATTTTCGGGCCAGGGCGTAATGAGGGTGGAGGAAAGGATGTAGAGAGAAAACGGATATAGCCTAGTTTGAATATTCCATATCGGTATTTGCCTGATTTAACTAAGGAAGAACCCTGGGAAAACCTCAGTCACGACAAGTGATTGTTGGGATTGTTTCTAAAACTTTCCAATTTCTAAGATAACACTCTGCCAACTGAGCTATGACCACTCGGTAGAGTGAATTTGAATAAAAATAAAAGCCATAGTGGAAGTACCAATGAGCAAAGTAAAAAGGAATTAGATGTGAAGCGAAAAGGAATGGGAAGGTGAACTTGAAAGAGAAGGGGAGAATAGTATGTCCACGACAACAGAAGATAAAATAAAGTATATGTGAGAGATTTAAAAGAGATGACAGTTCTGGAGTGAGCAGAGGAGAACAATGTCTGGAGAAGGAAATGATACAGTACAAATACGTAAAACGTATGATGGCAGATTCCGGAAAACCCCTGAATTAGAGAGTTATCCCCTAAAATTCTAGAACACACATCACCAACTTAAAATTATTACAGTCAAAATATATAGACAACCTGAAACCCCCATACGTTTCCTTTACAGCTTCCTCAAACTAAAAATAATTCCGGCAGAATCTGAGATAACTAAAGGAGTGAAAGCAATGAATAAGTAGAATATAGCAGAAAACACTGGTCAAAAATTAGGGGAACATTGCATAAACACAGAAAAAAAGTAATGAGCAGTATTGTAACAGTGCTGTAGGTGAAAGCAAGTCGCTGTCCCGTAACAAACACAGCAAAACCAGACGGTAACATAGATAAAGTAGAGCCACAGGTGGGACAGGAAAGGATATATGATAAGTAAAGATATAAGATCGTACAAGACCGTACAAACGGATAAGTACACAATAGCAAGTTATTGATATTAAGGTGTATGGTCTCCGTGATTCTAATACCGTTGCACCCCTCTTGGGGATAGAATTGATGATGTTGTCTATCCGAGTGTGGGCTACCCTGGGACACTTCTCCAGGAGGGCAATTTTCAACTGTTGAGAAGTTATTAGACGTGCCCAACTCATAGCATCTCACACGTGTTCTTTAGAATTGAGGCCCGGCGAGAATGCAGGCAACAGATACGCTCGATAACTGTCTCCTAAAACATGGCATACAACGGTATAATGGACATTATCATCCATGAAAATTAAAGAAGAACCAATTGCTGCTGTTATAAGGACAGTATACCGCACTGCTGTCAGGATACAATGCCGAACGACTTGGATGTCGGTACGTCGTCCACTGGCAATGTCGTCGCAAACCATACCTCCACCACCACTGTATTAGAAATTTTCGTGCACAAAAGTAGGTTAATTACTGGTTTCACGTCCAACAGATGAATTCTTATTCATTTTCTACCTCGAGAATGAAGAGCGACTCATCGGAGAACTCCATCGAACTCCACTCGTCAGTCCCCACTCTTGATGTGCCTCACCGCAGTCTTTAAGGCCCTTAAGATTATCTGTCCTCAAAGGAACACACACTAACGATCTTCGTGGATAGAGACCACCTTCATGTAGGCGAAAGGAGATAGTTTGGGTGGAAAATCTGATTCCTGCTGCTGTGAGCAGTGCATACTGAGGGTCTGTGGCCGTTTGGCGCATATTACGACTTGCTGCTAGCACTAAGTACCGGCCATCGCGTGCCGTGCTCGTAGACGGGTATTTCCATGGAACATTTCCAGTTTGTTGAAACCGTCTCCTTAGGCGGAAAATTACACTTTGCGACATTTAACTTCTTGTACAATGATTCACTGTGGTTGCCCTGCTTCCAGGTGCCTATAACTCTCCGGCCAATAGATTCTGGTAAATCTTACTGTTGTGGCATTCTTCCGATTCAACACTTACGTACTACTGTACACTGGTACGCAAGCGCTTTCTGTCTATTGCGGACACACTGGGCATCAACTCGATGCTATTGTTTTGCGTCATTTCACGTTTTGAGACTCATGTCCTTTTACGTCGTCCTTGGATCTACTGTACCCATGATACAGCGTGGATTTGCTGTGTTTAGTACGGTAAATGTTCTAGCTTCCATTTGCAGCATCGTTTCATGGGAAGGGAAACGAAATGGTGGTGATAGTAGGCAGAGGCGGCGTTAGGTGAGCGCGGGGCCTAGGGCAATAATGACCCCGCGGGGCCAAAGTACAAGTAAAAATCGCTGAGCGCCGAAATGTTACATCTAAAGCCGATAAAGCAGTAAGCAACTTTCCCCTAAATGCCTCCTCTCACTTCTTCCTTTCATTCCTAACCCTAAATTTATTACTAAATATTTTCTTTTTTAATGAACAACGGTTTCTTATGAAAAAACAAAATTCCGACATAATTTATTTAAAGAAAGTACAATATATTTTAAAAACTGCGTTGCTAATTACAAGTGCTTCTTTATTCATTTCCATTTCTCATTACATTTCGCATGGAAACTATACAAACTAGTTTATTTGTAAACTTTTTTTACAAATCAACTTTTATATCATTGAGTAAGAAAAATATCAACTCGGAACGCGGGGCCTCCCTAAGTTGCCCCAGTTGCCACCCCCAAACGCCATCTCTGATAGTAGGTAACACTGCGATTAGCAGAAAATAAGTGTCTCTGAATTCTCATGTGTGTGAAGATGACAGCGATAGCGAAAGGTGACATTAAGGAAGCAGTGTATAATATATAAGTGATGTTTAAAGAAATATAAAGGGACGAAATAAGAAGAAAGGCCAGTTGTATAGCGTGAAACAAAGTAAAGAATGTTCTTTCCTCAATTAACTCTGATAAATTTTACGAGACGTGGTTTGATTCATATCGGACACTCTCAATATACATCCTCGAATAAAACTATTGCAATCATCGATCATGAGAAGAAATTAGAAATTTTCAGTTTTTAGAAATACAAGACGATTAAAATCTTTTCTATCTAAATCATGGGGAAAACATACCAATATATTCTAGATTTCCACCATAACCCAATGCTTAACAGTGATTATGTTAGTCCAATATGAATTTTGAACTTATAGCGGACTATGAGTTAAATAATTTTCAAACCAATGTCTCAACACACAGCTCGACGATGTATGAATTTATAGTTCCGTGGAGATAGTATCGACCGAACCTATTGGAGATTTCACACTCAAATTTTCACGTGTAATAAATAAATTTTCAAAATAAATTTTCATTTGTTGATATAATCTTTCTTTATGGTACTTCTGTCCTTCATGCGCTATCAAATGTTTAGATTTGTTTTATTGAATTTTAACCATTTTTCATTTTCAAGTCCGATAACATTAACAATATGTGAGACTTAAAACAATTATCAGAGTCCGAACATTTCTCTAAAGCATTTTTGTACGCTATATGTACTTCAATACAGCTACTGTATTTCTTGTATTACAACATAATTCTTACTGATGAAAGTAAATATTAACTGATCTGGATTGCTATAGTATTGTGAGTTGTTATAAGCTTGGCTTCATGAGACAGGCTGCTACAAGTTTTACTGACCCAGCATAGAGAAACTCTGCCGTGCGATCATATACCGCTAACACAAATGCTGGTATTTGCGCTAGTTAAAATATTTTAACAATCTTAATCATATTTCAACCACTCACTAAACTCACTTCTTACAGGAACGATATCTACATGATCTATTTCCTTGAAGTTCTGTTTGATACTTTAAACCATATAAATGATCCGTTGAAGGTAGAAGAAACGCAACATATGTTTCATGGTAAGGTAAGTTACTACAAATTACGCTCAAGTACCATTTTATAATTAACATCTAGCCGCAACATATGTTTAAGATGGTTCACATCTATAATATTAAAACCACATCCCACAACTACTCTACTATTAAAAGTTGTCGTGCACTCATTGTTAGCGAGTTTCAATAGTTACAGGATGGACAGAACTACTTCATTTCTAAGTACAACTTACATATATTCTTTTCGCTGATTAATAACAACACAGATCAACAGGGGTTCGGTAACATGGATGAAAGTAAGTTTTTCTTGTATTTCTGACGCTGAATTCAGATATTGTTGTGAAAATTTTCCGCCATGTACTATTTTTCTGTTATTTTGTCTTAACATGTATCAAGCTGCAGTGTAGGCCAAGCAATAAATAAAAGTGGACTTACGTAGAAAAAATACAAGCGTTTTGAAAATTGGCAGTATGATACAGTTTCATATACTAAGTAATATACTAAATTTGCGACCTTGCTCTACAGCTCGCTCCGCCATATTGAAAAGAAATGGCGCCTAAAAGAGTTTTTAAGATAAAGTCAAATAATAGCTGAGCAAAGCAATTCGTTTCATTTAAAAACTAAAAACGTTTACAGTTTTTAAATAAAACGTATTGCCTTGCGCAGCTATTATTTTACTTTATCTTAAGTACATAAAAGCAAAGCTTTGATATGAAAAATATCATAGTTTTTTTTGTAAACATCTCGCTTGAAAAGCATTTTAGAGCAAAATGTCTAATGACAACAAATAATGTACGTAAAATTCTCTACAAGAAAGGATATTTCCATATATGTATATTTACATAACTGGACCTAGTTCGGTCAACAGTACACCAATCATGAAGCAAATACGTACATTTCCTAGGCAACATGCTAGGTTAGCTACAATCAATAAAATTATATATCCTTCTGTGGACATACTGCCTTAAAAAAGGTTTCGACCGAAACTGAGTTGTGCGGAAGTTCGTATCCAAAAGATTTACAGATCACCAAACATTCTGCGTCTGAAATACGACTTAATATACAAACATTTATAATTTCGGAACTATAAAAAAATGGCTTTCAAACTTTCAAAGTTAATAACACATACCTTAAGGTATACATATATATATCTATGATCAAGTTTAAATCTTTTATATGTGAACGAACGTATAAGTATGGAACAGAGAAAAAGTAAAAGTTATCATACCAAAAAATCTTACGTGGTGGGTGCTTTTCTAGCTCATAATTGAAATCAGCGCCCCAAATTTAGTAAAAAAAAAAGTTATTGTTATCCATGTTACCGAAATAAAGTTTGTTGTTCTGTGTTGATATGCAACTTACAGTTTGTTTTCATCGTAGAGTGGGATGAAATTGCTAGATTTCATTCGTGTAACAGTGTGAAGTGGGAACTAGAGTTTCTGCCATGGAAATAATTATCGCAAGCTTACGTAATATTACGAATGTTATATTTTTGAAATATATTTAACAACATCGCGTTCTGTATATGTTTTTCTTTCCTAACTAGTAGAATTCTGTGAAGTACAAACGTTGCGGAACTGTGAAAGGATCAGGCGGTGTTGTATATACCTCAACGAAAGTATTGTGATAGACTGAATTTGTGTTAATTTAATTTAATTATGTACTTTAATTTTAAGCATTAATTTCCGCTAATTTTGTGATTTTCAATATAATGTAATTTCTTAGCAAAATGAAAAATGGCGGATGGAAATTCTCAACATGAAAACCCTTTTCGCATTAGGTAAATAGAGTTTACACACATACGCAAATCATGATGGCAATGACCGCTATCCTGAGCAAAAATCAGCCATCTTTGCGCACCCAGTTGAGTATTACACAATTATGGACAATCGAGAGTAACATACGCCAATACCTCGAACAGCGAGTAAACAGAGCATTGCACCATCATGCATTAATATAGTTCATCATTCAGAGAACCATATAGAAAGGCCGCCGGGTAACGCCAAACACTGTCTCCACATCTACAGATCGCGATCTCGAAACACTACACGACTTTATCCCAAATTGAAATCAAGCCAGGATCATCAGTAATGTCTTTAAAAAGAAAAAAAGTTTATTTTCGTTAGTTAATTCAAGCGTATGCGCGAACAAAGTTTATGTGCCACGTTAAAAGATAGCACATAAACTTTTGTTCGCGTATACAAGTCTATTTATTATCAACCACCAGCAATGCCAAGATGGGACCACAATGATATACTCTCTTCAACATCTATTTAGAGGTATGTTTTGTCGGTCTTTTTAATATTAACTCTGTACTTTTGGAGGAGACGTCGAGTTTATTGATTATTAGGTTGTCGGAATCGTGGAGCTTTTCTGTATCCTCCGACGTTCACAATACTGAAGCAATTTTTTTGCAGTCAATCTTTGCTTACATTGCCAAAACTAATTCAATGGACTTACCCAGAGAATTTCGCTGAACATAAATTTGTGCTTATGTTAGGCAACTTTCATATTGAGATGGCGTCCCTCCAGACTCTGTGTGATTGTCTCGAACGTAGTGGCTGCACAGCCCATTCGTTTACATAGAATGCGCTTCCAACAACTCTCACACCTTGCGTTAGCACGCATAATATATATTAGGACACAATTTTTTTTTTATTCTAAAGTACATTAAGATCTCCTTAACCTAGTAATGGAAACAAATGTAATGTACACTATTTATTTATCTAGTTCGTAAATTAGCTATTAAGTATATAACATACTCTGCAGTCCTTATTATACTTTCACTGTATCATAGTAGCTGCCTATTAGACATTGCTACACTGGAAACAACCAATTTTTTTTATAACATGTGAAAGGATTTCTATTTTCGCTTAAATATTGCACATGCTACAGTACTGAGTCATTTATCAAGTCAAGGAGAAGCTTTTTCGGGCACAAAGCATTTTTATTTAACTAGTATTTATGGTCCAGACACTCATCTACGCGTAAGGCGGGACATGTCTGACTGCCTGAAACTGACAGCCTCAAGCCATAGGCGCAAATCCAGCCCATAAATATATTCCCATATTTTAATAATAAATAATACTATCAATATTGATTATAGTTTTTGGAATATACTAAATTAAGCTTTTACTAAAAAGAAACACTTCATTGGAGTTGTACTACGAAAACGACCTTTATTCTTTTAACGTGATTAATATGGAAGAGATCCATCCTGATTTCAAACTTAGGAAGCGCATATTCACAAACCATCTGTAATATATCATTTCTCATAAACGTAATTAGGAATACATCGCTGTATTCAAGAATACTTCTTCTCCAAACGAGTATCAATCATTTCGCATTACCTAGTTAATAATCGTGAAGTTCCAACAATAAACAAGTCTAAACTAATCCATTTCAAAATTCTATACGATATTCATTTCCTTATGTTAGTCAACCATATTATTACAGATTGAAAACTTAAGCCAAGTCTTTGAATCTGTGTAATAAAATGTACGTTTAACGAAAGAATAAAAGCCATGTTTCATGAATGTTTTTTTCGTCACTGTACATAATGTACCTCCTTCTGAACAAGAGAGTTATAAACCTCCTCTTTTGATGCATACAAGGCAACATAGAAGGTCTCAGGAACGACGATGTATTCTAGGAGGTGTCGTACGTCCTAGAGCTTCTCCTCGTAATTTGCTGGAATGCAACATCCAGTTTGTTGCTACAATATGATATTGAATTATTTTTAAGAATTCCATTTTAATTAAATATATCTTGTGTTTATGTAATACTTATGCCTTACTATAACGATTTCCACCTCTGATTTATTACAACTATTTCTATGGCAGAGATGGCATTTGGATTATTATTTTCCTCTAAAGTTAATCTTTAATTTCATAAGTGAAACGGAAAATTTGAATATTATTTATGCATATTTCTCATTTTTCAGCAAACTACGATTTCCATTACAGATGGCAAATTAGAAGGTATTTCAAAATTTGTTGTAGACACTGAAGTCCGAATAGAAACCAATACCGAAAACGTATTCGATATATCAATTGATGGAAAGTTTGACATGCTGAAGGTAAGATTTCGTTATTTAAGGTTTTCTTTATTACATAATAAAATTACGTATTACGTGCATACTAATAAAAATGCTACCTGCCAAAAAAGGTTCTATATTTCATGCATACTAGGTTAGTTGCAGTACCGGTATTCCTCGTTTTATAAGTAAATTATTGAGGTAAGCATACATTCTTCCAGAATACTATATTCAAGCGTGTTCAACAATATAAGCATACGGTGGTCACTGTGATCTTCTTTTTCAGAACATTAGTATCCGTGGTGCTTAATAAGATCGTATATCCGTGTTACTTAATAAGATCAGGCAGAGATTAAGTATATCAATAAATTCAGAATGTGAAAATAATAAAATAATAATGAAGTTGAATCACTATAACCATTTAAGTTTAAACCGGAATTAAAGAACAAAGATCGCGAAGTAACCATCGTTATGATTTACCGTATGCAGTATGCTCAACACAAAAGCTCGATGCTAATCAATAAATCTAACTCATCTATCACTATCACTACCTGCCAAATCACATGCCAACCAATGCCACCGAAGTGCAGTTGAGTCATTACTTGTGGGTTTTAATCACTGGTGTATGCAAGGGCGCCGTTCCCGGGGTGCTTTGGGGGCCAGGTCCCCCCGAAGATTGAAGTGGGACCCCCTAATAGGGGGTCCAAATGATAAAATGAAGTAGGTTCTCCTATTTCTACAGTACATGGGCATTCGTTTTCCCATTCTAATAAGCTTATCTCCCGTTGGCAAGTCTATTTCATTGATAAATTCCTGCCTGAAACTCGAGTGCTACAGTACTTATATAAATCACATCACGTAGAACACTCCTCTCCTGGCTAAAGGAGTTAATTCGTGCATTGCTTGAGTTGTTTCTGGAGTTTCGTGCATAAACTCGATAAAGACCATTTAGTAAAAAATAAAGAAAAGAAAAAGAAAGAATGAAAACGTCATTTTCTGTCTTTTAAGGATCATTCATCATGATTTTGTCATATACAAATATTATTGAAGAAAAAGAAGAATATACAAGAAAAATAAGCGACAAGAAGAACTCACCTAAAAGTAGGAGTCGACCAAGTTGAAAATAAGCAACTAAAATGTAATATAAAACTACAAGTAAAGAAGTGGAGATTATAGAAATAACACAACTACACATAAATGTCTATGTGCGGGGTAGGAGGTTTTCATCAGTCCAATAGTTGAACAATTGTGAGTGCATGGGAAAATCGTTGAACAATTAGGCGGATATAAACAGCAATCATCATAAGAAAAATGGCTGGAAAATAGCTTACTCACAGCAAAGTCCTCGTAAACACACCACAAGATATAGCAATCATATTTTTTCAGGGTATGATCGCTATTATGAACACTCTGTAAAAGTAAGTGGATAATTTATACCTACTTTTTATAATTATCCTTTCCTCTTTCAGTTCATTTAACTTATTTTATTTACTCTTGGTAAAACATAGCACCGAGTAACCCATAAAGATAAGTTGTTTTATACTACACGAATGCTATCTATAAATTAACTTATATATTAGAAAAAAACTTACTTATATGACAAATGTAATACTTTTATTAATCAGAGAGAAAGGTTTACAAAAATATTCAGTGTTAAGAAAACTAAATCACTTACAAAATTACAAGCACAAAACTGCTACTGATAAAGAATTGACAAAAAAAAGTTTTTCACTTTGGCTACATATACTACCTACCATTACAAAAAAATACAGTGTTGATGTGCACAATTGTGAACGCCTGGGACATGATTCTAGAGATCAAAAGCAGACATAAATATATATGACATTTTTTGCTTTCTTTTGCTTGTTCGAAATGCCTAATGCTTGGCTCTATATCCACAAAATTCACATCACTGTTCACTATTTTTACGTCCTGCTGATTAATTTCATAATTACCAAAGGACTGACGAAATTCTTCGAGTATTTCCTTTTCGGTGTTTTTAATTATCCTCCTCTTGTGGCGCTGTGAGTACTGCGTTGCCGCTTGATGCCCGTCGTTTTTCTCTGCCACCGTCGCGATCTCTTCCCCACCTGAACCAGGATTGGATCTTTTCTTTCATCTCGGTCTCCGTTGCATGCCTTGCTACGAAGTTACGACGAACAGCCGCTGGAATGACGAGAACGACAATAGGTACAGAATGAGATAAATACACTAGACATAAATCATACAATATCATATCTACGATTAGTCATACAAGAAAAAGACTCAATAAGAAAATAAAAATCGTGTAGACCGATTGTCAACAATCTTATTCCGTTGTAAATACAAATCATGGAAACGGTGATGATCGTATAAATAATTAAACACACGCTTGTGCTCAGGCAGTTATGACGGTTCTTGGTAAGTGAAGAATTCCTTCCTCCCGGAGTACCAATCCGTACAATAATTTACCGGGCAGTAATTAAACGTGTACGTCCCACTTCTCTTGAAAAGAGCGCCGCGGGATGATATAGCTTCCGTGATAACGAGCGAGGATAAAGGCAACCCTACTGCTCACCCTTGGGGTCCTGTATAATACTTCCAAACCAGTAAGCCAGTGAATTCCGGAGACAAAGGTTGGTGGAACGGTAATACCGATAATAGGTCCTCTGAGCCCCGAAATACTGTAAAAACGCACAAAAATCAACAAATAGATGAATGTGTGCAAATGGCGGGGAACGGTCGCAAAGTGCGTGACGAATGTTGAAACGCTTGAAAATGGGTGGAAAACACTGTATTTAGGCGGAAAACCACGTTTTTAATATTTGGAGCCCCAACTCAAAAATCCACACCACTTCTACTGACTCCGACCAAAATATTGAAAAATGTCACTTTTGGTGAAACTTCACGAAATACCTTAGTAGAAATGTTTTCTTCAGTATTCCAATAAATACTAACACTTTTCACACCATTTAGAGTACTTTATTACTATTTTCAGAAATCGAACTTTTTCCGGAATTATGGTATTCCGTCGGTATAAAAGGTAAAACATACACAAAAACGCCAATAAGTTGATAGGTTACTACAAAGTAATGAATATATTTAATATTTGACCTGCTTACAGGGCACACACGCGATTATTCTTTTGTGTGTGCGTTTACTTCTGTAGGCACGTGATAATTTTACCAAAAATTGAGTGCGTTTGAATGTGTCAAAACAGGAGTAACATACACAATAATGCACTCTACTAATAACGAAACGATCAAAAATGAATAAAGTTTATCTGAATGCTTTTGACATAAATTATAAGAGATTATCGTTAATGAAAATGTTTATCGGCCGGGTACCCGTAAAGCGTTGAGCCCAACGTTACACAATTTTTACTTAATTCTGCAACTATATTTTCCTTACGCTCTTACGACGTTTACGTACACCTGTGCTCCATGAACATTCGAGTCCGATGAAGTATATTTTATACTTAACATGCACAACAATATTTATTTTTCATTAACAAGTAACAAGGTTGTACTTCGCATTAGTTGACGGAGTACAATTAAATTTCTCGAC
>JAGDQP010031106.1:0-22152 GCA_022664845.1 Lepisma saccharinum | reverse complement strand
ACTATATTTGCTACTAAGAAAGAATGAAATTTTGGCAATACCTTTACAACACTAGCTGACTATTGAGTGGTCTATTTAAGCTTTAGCGAAAAATTCTCCGTGTTATTTGTGCTATTGAAACCGTTAGCTGGAATTAAATTTATTATTATATTAGTCGGTTCAGGTAGGGAAGGTGTCATTAGGCAGAAAGCTTGAAGAATGATATGATTCCTTCTAAAGTTAATACTTTCCGAATATTCTTTTGGGAACTGGTATTTGAGTCCGTTCCCCTCTCTCTATCTGTCAATCCACCTATACCCTACCAATCTATCTATAAAAGTAACAAGGACATATATACTACATATCTTTATTTCTTAAAAAATACAAGCCTTTGTAATACGATTTGTGCTATCAGAAAGTTCTCAGATAGACGAACTAACCAGATTATAACGTTCGTGGATTTGAATGATTCTTTCACTTATTCCCCGGTTAGAGTTACTGTTCTCCCACCAGACATCTCCCCACGCGGCAGATAGGAAATGCCAACCAGATAATTATAGTGGGTAACGCAAATATTTCGGGCCGAACCTAACCAGTATTTACAGTTAGTAGAGGGACTTACAAAGGTTAGGGGAAAATAATCCTGAACATAAATATCATGGCGAAGGGAAGCAGTTCCACCATTACCACCCTGAGGCTGAAGGTGAACGACGATGGACAAAGTACTACATCTTGACTGTCTGGCTTTACTGCAAGGTCGTAGAGCTGACACTCAACACGGCTAAATCATATCAATATATAGTAACTAATGGTTCATGAATTCTCCTGGGGTAAAATATTCCGCAGGTAAAACAGTCTCTCTGGATCTCCGGGCGGGGACTGCTTCAGAGGGCTCCAAGATCAGGATTTATAAACACCTTAGAATAGGAACGTGGAAAGTACGAAAGTTATACAAAAGAGGCGCTCCTCAGGTGGGGTACGCGTGACCGAAAAATATTAGCAGGACATATTAGTGATGAAGGTAGTCTGGTGGGAGGGAACAAGATAGCATCCTACAGAGCAAGTACACTTTCAGCTACGAGGGAACATAGTCTCAGGATTTCGGTACAACATTCCTCATTAAGAACAGTGTCCCTCCGAGGGTGTAGAATATAGAGTTCGTAAACAAAAGCCTATCTTACGTTAAGATACGTACTGAATGGGGCAACCCGGTTTTAATAAATGCCTATGCACCGATCGAGACAGATAATGATAACGACAAAGGTGCAATTTACGAGGAACTAGAAAAAATGTTTGAACGATTGCCGAAGTAGAATACAAAAATTAGGTGATTTTAACGCTAAGGTAGGGAGTAAGGAAAACTATAGACTTACTATAGGCAAATACAACCTTCACGAAATCACAAACACCAATGCAGAAAAACTGGTAATTTTCGCGATCTCGAACAATTTACTAGTAACGACCACGTACTTTGAAAACATGGATATCTCCGGATGGCATAACTATCAATCAGCTTGATAATGTATTAGTAGATAGACGAAGACGCGCCATCATAATGGACGTTAATTCTTACAGAGGAGCGCAAAGTGACACCGACTCACAGTTAGTGATAACAAAATTAGGGGGGAAAATATGTATCGCTAGTAGAGAAGGAAAAGGATGAAAGCAACTGAAATTCGAAGTTAAATGATTAGAAAATCTGAGAGTAATTACAGATTACCAACTCGAAATCTCAAATAGGTTCGAAGTCTTAGCCGACTGTAGTAGTAATAAAGATGACATTAACAGTGAAATTGACGTAGGTAAGATGTGGAGAGGCAATTCGTGTTATAGTGAACGGCACAGAGAAGGAACGTTGAGGTGGAAAAAACAGCAGATAAACAAGCATTGGTTTGATGAAGAATGCCTTAAAATTCATAAGAAACCGAAGCGAAGCAAATACCGACCATTACAGTAACGCGAAACACAACGCCACACGGGGTTCAGAAGCAAAAAGCGAGAATATCTGACGCAGAATATTCAAGAGATAGAGGAAAATGGCAAGATAAGCGCCGTATGAGATCTGCACAAAGTCGTAAACTCGTTAAGAAAAGGTTACCAGCCTAGATTAGGGATGATTAGAAATGAACGCGTGATCTCTAAGCGGATCCTTCTAAAATTATCGGTGTTTAAAAATTATTTCAACAAACTTCTTAATGTACGCAACGAAGAAAAACAAAGGAATTTAAAATCTATACAGCAGAACCGTAGGTACCCGAACGTAGCGAGATCGAGGTCGAAACATCGACAAATTAAAAAAAATCATATCACCAGGAATAGACAATATTATAACCGAATTAACTAAAGCAGGAAGAACGGCACTAATCAAGGAACTGCATAAATTGATAAGTAAGTGTTATATGGGGAAAGAAGAACCTTCCAAAGGAATGGAAAACCTCAATAATAGTTCCGATTTATAAAAGGGCGATAAATCGGACTGTAATAAGTACCGCGGAATCTCTACACTCCCAACATGTTACAAAGTACTGAGTAATATCGTACTAACTCGCCTAAGCTTAAACGCATTGGAGATCACCCATTTTTGCGTTGAGACAAATCTTAGAGAAGAAATCGGAACGCAATTGGACTGTTCACTAGTTATTCATTGACTAGAAGAAAACATATTCCATCAAAAGGCAAGAACTATACAATATGCTGTTATGATTTGCAATTCCCCCCCAAAAAACTTGTTCAACTAGTGAAGATGTGTCTCAGCGACTCCATATGCTGAGTCCGGATAGATTACAATATGTCAGATAGTTTCGAGATTCGCAACGGATTGAAAGAAGGTGGTGACTTGCCACCTTTACTGTTTAACTTTGCGTTAGAATATGCGATTCAGAAAATAAAAAAAGTCAACCAGGGACTAACATTGCAAGGCTTAAATCAACTGTTCGCATACGCGGATGATGTAGATAACACAGATATATTAGTGGAAGCGTGCAATGAGATTGTTCTACAGGTAAACAATGAGAAAACAAATACATGATACGCAGAAATACTGAGAATGAAGGAAATAGATACATAACAATTAAGAAAGATACAATAGAGAAAGTAAACAAACTTAAATAGTACTTGGGAGCATATATAAAAGGCAAAAACGAAGTCACTGAAAAACTGAAAGTCGCTTAGCATCGGGCAAAGCATGTTTCTACTCAGTCCAGAAACACCTAACCTTGCGATTAATATCAAGGAAGTTGAAATTGAAAATATACAGAACGGTTATTTTGCCGGTAATACTTGACGGTTGGGAAAGTTGGAGTACGACCCTTGCAGAATAACATAAATAACGAGTGTTTCAAAATAACGTGTTGAGAAATGATATAGGGCCAAAATAGTACGAGATGACTGGGGAATAGAGGAGACTTTATAATGAAGAACTTCACGGATTTTACTACTCACCCAATGTTTTAAGAATGATGAAATCGTGACGACTAAGGTGGGCATGTCATGTAGCTCGGATGGGGGAGAAACGAAGATTATATTCCATCTTGGTCGGGAAGCCGGATGCAAAGAATCCGTTGGTAAGATCGGGACGACGCGACGTTGAGAGTATAACATTAGAAGGGATCTTCGAGAAGTAGGTGTGTGTGATGAAAACTGGCTTGATGTTGTCAGGATAGAATCCTATGGAGAACGTTTGTTACTGCGGCGATAAACTTGCGAGTTTCGTAAGCCATGAGTTATTAAGCAATTGAGAGGGACATATATTTATGAGTAATATTTGTTCCATTCAACGTTCTCCCTGAAGTTAATTTGATGGAAAATATGGAATATGTCCCGACGTACCTGGAGGCACTGACGTATAATCTATTACTCAGTATTTGTGTTCAAGTAATAACGGCCTTAAGTTTATGTTATATTTTTTTTTAGGTTTGTAAGGAGTGTCATTCTTGCAAGATATTGTAGGAAAATCAAACAAAATTATTTAACATCCGTACTCGGATATAAGGAAAAGATATCTAAGAAATGAAACTTCAGATTTCATCGTTACTCCCAATAAGAACCATTGAGCTTAACGCTACATATTAGTCTTATTTTTATAAACGTATATACAAGTTGAAATGGAGAACAATTTCCATCTTCACTGCGTATATATTGTCTAGTATAAATATAAATATATTATAAAACGAAGAATTGAGGTATGTTAAATGCACAGTAATAGTACACACTTTATAAATAATAAGAACGTTTATTTATTTATTCAAGTCTATCACTAGGAGCACTGGAATTGTTTAATACTCTGGTGATGACATTTTGATGGAAATAAATTTGGTGAAGATAATGTTCAGTAATACAAATATGTCAAACGAGTTTCGAAGAATCAAGAAATTAAATAAATGGTATAATCGATTCTGCTATCATATAAATAATATTATAATACCTACTTTTATTAACTTACGTTATACGCTAAAACTTCCTACAACCGGAGCGATTTTTGAAAAACATAAAGATTTTCCCGCCAGTTATAAAGATAACTGCACATCTTATACAGGTAAGCGCGTCTAATTAGTTATCCGCAGTGTAAATGTGTAGCCTTGTACTACAGGGTGAACCTGAAAGATGTGGGAAAATTTCGGGAGGTGATTTCTGAGATCAAACCAAGAAAAAAGCCCTGTGGCAAATTCTCGAAATCCGCTTCGTGTACGAGATACAGGGTTGCCAACTTTGAATAAAAAATCGACAGTTTAGAATTGTAACTGAACAGGAAGATGTCGAAAAACTTCGGGAGGTGATTCCTGAGATCAAAACAAGAACAAATGTCTTCTGGCAAATTCTCGAATTCTGCTTCGTGTCAGTGATACAGGGTTGCCAACTTGGAATCCAAAATCAACTGTAGACAATTGTAACTGAACAGAAAGGTGTGGGGAAACTTCGGCTGGTGATTCCTGAGGTCAAGAAAAAAGTATTCTGGCAAATTCTCGATTTCCACTCCGTGTAAGAGATACAGGGTTGCCAACTAGGAATCCAAAATGAACTGTTGACAATTGTAACTGAACAGAAAGGTGTGGGAAAACTTCGGGAGATGATTCCTGATATCAAAACAAGAAAAAAAGTCCTGTGGCAAATTCTCGAATTCCGCTCCGTGTAAGAGATACAGGGTTGCTAACAAACCAAATGGGTTCCGAGACATCTGAAATAGCTTTGGCAGGAATGTATTATGTGATGGTACTGTCTCATGCCCCTTACGATGCCTCCTGCATCCTTAGTAGAGTATTACCTTAGGAGTCGGAGGTCCCGGGATCGAGTGCCAATGTCGGCCATCCTGTAAGGGTATCCCCGGGTTAGATCAGTCACTTCATGTAAACGCTGTAATGGAAACTTGAATAATGCCGGGGGCGATTCTTTCCCAAAAAGGTTCCCACTTCTATTCCGTCTTGAACCTCAGATGGCTCAAGCGGAATTCGAAAATTCTCCAGAGGCCTTTTTTTCCCAAACTTTTCTTTTAAGCTAGAATTGTCAACAGTCGATTTTGCATTCCAAGATGACAACCCTGTATCTCTTACACGGAGCGGAATTCGAGAATTTGCCAGAAGACATTTGTTCTTGTTTTGATCTCAGGAATCACCTCCCGAAGTTTTTCGACATCTTCCTGTTCAGTTACAATTCTAAACTGTCGATTTTTTATTCAAAGTTGGCAACCCTGTATCTCGTACACGAAGCGGATTTCGAGAATTTGCCACAGGACTTTTTTCTTATTTTGATCTCAGGAATCACCTCCCGAAGTTTTCCACATCTTTCGGGTTCAGCCTGTATATTTGCCCTCAATTTATTAAAATAACTTTTGACTTTTGTAAAATAATTCCTTTTGTTACTGTACTTTTTCCAGGCGTTTATAACATGGAAAATAATTAATCTACTCTATTCTGAATTCAGTTTATCCGAAACGGATCCGTTCCCATCAAGTCCGGATAAACGAAGTTTTAGTGTATTTATTCAGGAACTTTAATCGCACATTACACCTTTTTGCTAGTTTTACTGTATGTTTGATGCTTATTTCTTTATCGAGTATATATATATATATATATGATCACTTGTTAATATATCATTTTTTATTAAACAAATCTTACAAAGGACTATCACGATTTTGTAAATTATATGTCTGAAAAGTTGACGGTGAGATAAGTTGGTGGTGGGGAAAGTTGTAGGCGTGGGGTAAGTTAACGGTGGTACGTGGCAAGTGACATGGCAAGTGATAAGAGTCAAGTGACAAGTATCTAATTCAAATAATCAATGTTGCTAACTAAAGATAATAAAAATAGAAATGACACCGGACTATAATGTGTGTACCACTCCGGTATTCGTCTGGTGTAAGATTTGCATTCTATACATTCCCTTGTGGTTCCCAACTGAGTAATAAACTGTAGTTGCTTATGTGTGTTTATGATGTTAAATGTATATTATAATGATAAAATGGAAACGGCTCTGGCCTGTAAATGTAAGACCTTTCCGGTATTCACGTCAGAGCTTATGAGAACTTGGGACCGGTGTCACACGATTATGTTTATATGTTATTGTTTGGACCCGGTCTCGCATGTTTGTGAGTGGTGTTTGGGAGGACTTATGTCCGGTCTCGCACGATTATGAGAGTTTGTTTCCTGTTTGG
Source organism: Lepisma saccharinum (assembly GCA_022664845.1). NCBI lineage: Eukaryota > Metazoa > Arthropoda > Insecta > Zygentoma > Lepismatidae > Lepisma > Lepisma saccharinum. The sequence goes on along the minus strand of JAGDQP010031106.1, from coordinate 15,527 downwards.
GAGGTGTTGGGCCTGGCCTCACACAATCTCGTACACAATGAGATTTTGATCACACCGGAAATGAACAGTAAATGGTAATTTGCATAGATAATGAATGAGCTGTAAAATTATAAAATACATTACTTACAAATAATCATATGAGTAACTGACTGGTAACAAGACATAGAGGTTTATTTAAAAAATGGGGTGGGGTAAGTTGAAACTCTGACGGTCTTGACGTCACTGAAAAGTTCGTGAAAGGTTTTTGACAGAGTCGACGGTGACCATGAACCGTTGTTTTGTACCTACTGTTTTGTATTTACTAGAAATTTATTTTCCCTAATAAAAATATTGAAGCACGGATATTATGCATCCATTTGTGCTTCGGCAAAAATTCTCCTATTTCCACGAAACAATACAGAATATAAACAGAAATCACATATTAACAATAGGTAGATGTTAATATGTACCAACATTAATTACATATTAATGGATAGCACATTTTTTGAAGACCATCTTAACAGCTACAAAGAATTACTTTATTTCTGTATAAATAATGAATTCCATTATTGTTTCTGGTTCTCGCTAAATTACATCCAAATTTCGGAAAATTTCAGTTTCAAAAGTAAACTTCGGCGCCCTTGATTACTTATGATCGAAGAGAAGGAAATTAATGACGAAAATATAAGAAAAACATTGATTACTATGTTTTATTATACTGCAATAAAAATGTTATTAATGTTAAGGATAAAAATAATTCACTTCAGCATAAAGTAACGTGTAGTATTTATCTACAACTATACAGTCAGCTTTTCCTGAAGACCTTACCAAGGTAGAGAAATAACACCACATTTTATTTGAAACAAACTTAAAACTTTATCCAAATGTCTTATCTTGAAAGTTAATTTCATAATATATGATATGATTGTCACAAGTTATAACGTTCTTTAATCGTAATATTTATTCTTTTCGATATGAGATTGTTTTCAGTTTTTATCATGCAGGCAAGAACGTCAGTAGCACGCCCTTATGTTTTAGCAGTAATATGACAGTGAATCCACATACATTTGTATAAAACAAGTATTACACCTAGCAAATATTTAATAATAATAATTATAATAATAATAAATGGTATCTCTCGAGCGGGATGAAATCCAGGCACATGAGGTCCAATATGTTGTATTGGATTAAATAAAAATATTTATTTATTTATTTAAATATTTAAATAAAAAATGAAACAACTACAATATTCATGAAACATGGAATTTTATAACAATAATTTGATAATTAAAAATATAAATAATGTTTATTTTTCAGAAAAGGGAGTCAAATACATGGTTTTCCAGAACAAGAATAATGTAGTTAGTTGTTGATAATTCCTCGTATTTGGATGTTCACCAAATAGACTTCAAATCCAGGTGGATAGTATACATGCGAAATATCAATGGAAAAATTAATGTTGACTGTTTGAAGCTTATATGTATCACGAGTAATTACGGCATTCACTATAGAAGTTCCGTATCTAAGTATGTAAGCGATGGTGAATTCTATATAAATAATTTTAAAAAGGAAACTTCTTAATGATTACAATATTAAGCCTAACGAAATTTCTTGAAATATATGAAGAGTTACTACCAAATTATAATGCGCTATGATGATAATAAATTTCATAGTTTATACGTCAGTTGCTGACGACTTATACCTAGGTAAATATGTTCCTTTAAGAAACCATGTACTTTATATAAACACTGAATTATTTTAAGATTGGTTATTGCTTGCGCATTGCTGATTGTATTTTATTGAGGTGAAATTAAGTTCCTAATTTGCAAGAAGAGGAGTAGATGTCAGCAACGTAGCGCAAAATTTTACTTTAAAATAATAGAACTATTTTCAATTATCCTTCAGTTATTTGTTTGAAATTATTTGGCGCTAAACACGTTCCTTTCGTTGTATATCTCCGTAAGAAATTGCAAAACTTGTTATGAATGTAAATATAATGAATTTAAATTCAGCCAGGAGATTGTTTACGTAATTTGTTTAGGTTTTAATAAGTATGGATTTTAGAGAAGCACAAAATTAAACCCTTGTCTCCTAAAAAGTTTGTTCAGTGTTTATAATAGTAGTCAAGAACACGTTGATTTCTATGTAAATTGTTGTATTATGGCTAACTTGTTCAAAAGACAAAAGCGCTTTTATGTCACTATCGATATAATTTTACAATACTATTATGGTAATGATATTTAAATCTTTGTTTGAGTTTACATAAAGTTATAGTCCTTCTTAAACAATGATACAGATCCACTGTTACACGAAATTATTTTGATTTTTTGCTTTTGATCATAAACACATGGCATTAAGACAAGGGCTCATTGATGAAGGAAACATTACAATTTGATTGTGCAGTTGTCCCCCCCCCTTAGCAATAGGTTCTTAAGGTAGGCTTAGTCTTCTTTGTATATATCTACTATGATTTATAATCCTTAATACTGTAAATGTCATCTTCCTCTTCTCCTCTTTCTTTCAATTTAGCCCTTAATTAAGGAGGTAGCTTTTCATGTTGTAACTTCAAGTGAATAAAATACATCACCCCACTACAGAAGCTGAAGCTCAGAATACTAGACATAACATATTGTGTTATATATAATATCTGGTGTAGTAAAAAGTAATCCATTATTTTTGCATGACATTGAAGGCTTGACTTACCATAGTTAGAATGATCCGATTTAGGTCACATATGCACCGTTTTGTTCGATAACGTGTTGCCATTTGGAAGGTAATATCATGATGCCTCTCTCATAGAAGCCCTTGTCCCAATTGGCCAAAAATTGAGACAGTCGATGTTCACAAGCCTCTCTTGACGCGAATTTTGCACCAGCAAACGTGTTCGCCATGGACAGGAACAGATGGTAGTCACTCGGTGCCAGGTCAGGACTATAAGGTGGATGCAAAAGAACCTCCCTACCAAGCTCCCGTCGCTTCTGGCGAGTCACTATCGATGTGTGTGGCCTGGCATTGTCCTGGTGGAACACAATGTCTCTCCTATTGGTCAAAGCTGGCCGCTTCTGGGCGATTGCTGCCTTCAGACGGTCCAATTGTTCACAGTATAGTTCCGAGTTAAAGGTTTGGCCGTAGGGGAGCAGCTCATAGTAGATAATTCCCTGCCAATCCCACCAAACACACAGCAAAACCTTCCTGACCGTCAATCCTGGCTTGGGCACCGTTTGCGCCGGCGCACCGCGCTTCGACCACGACTGTTTTCGCGTGACATTGACGTAAGTGATCCACTTTTCATCACCAGTCACCAACCGCTTCAGAAATGGGTCGCTTTTGTTGCGATTCAGCAGCGATTCGCAGATGGAAATTCGGTCCATGAGGTTTTTTTGCGTTAACTCGTATGGCGCCCATACATCAAGCTTCTTTTTGTATCCAGCCTTATGCAAATGGTTCCACACGTTTTGTGTGCAATGTTTAGCTCTTGGGCAATCGAAACAGTGCTTACATGACGGTCGGACGTGACAATGTCCATGATTTTATCGACATTTTCGACACGTGGCCTTCCAGTGCGTGGTACATCTTTGACGTCAAAATTACCGGAACGGAATCGACGAACCCAATATTGCGCGTGATTGGCTGTTACAGTATCAGGACCATAAACACTATTCACATTTCCAGCCGCCTGGCTTGCGTTTTCGCCTTTATCGAAGAAAAACTGTAAAATATAGCGTATTTTCTCTTTGCTAGTGTCCATTTTGACGCGCGCTCACACAACACTGAATCAACTCATCACAACTATCTGAACAGTGTTTGTAGTACGCAATCTCATCGTGTGAACGCCATCTCGTTGAACCCGATCGGACTTATACAACGCGAGCTACTGATCACTGAAGCCATCTATTGGCAAAATAATGGATTACTTTTTACGACACGAGATATAAACGTTTTGCTTCGAATCGGTTAGAAAGAAAGAACTCTTGACGTGATTTTTTTTAGTGTTACACGCATTTAATAGTATCGGGTGTGATTTTTTTTTGCAAAAAGAATGGAACGAAGAATATCATTCAAAATTAACAACCTGTTTAAGTTCTTTTATAGCAAAGCTATAGTAAAAGGAACTTTCCATTCCCGCCCATATTGTCCGACCGTCCGTGTCCAGAAATTAAATCTCAGGAACTACAAGGTGTAGACAGATATCGCTGGAAAGATCTGGTGCAGTGGTTCAGTGTTGCCAGGCCATTTCCTAATAATCCATTGTTCAAATTGCTTCCATTCAGCTAGACCTAGCTGCGCCAATGTTTGAATAAACATTATTCGACACAATAAAGAAACCTAGGCAATTCACAAGTATTCACAGCGTATTTTCTATAAAAAAAATATATTTTTCTTTCAAATTGCTTTAATTGTTTTAATCGTAGCAACGCCAAACTTGGCACAAACATGATCCTACTTCGATCTATGTTGAGAAATTGCACTTGATGAATGTGATACACATGTGATCGCTAAAATAAAAAAAAAGCATTTTTGAGAAAATTGAAAATTGTCTACAGACTTATATAAGTAAAGGTCAGTAGAGGGCACTGTAAATTAGAAACAGTTAGTGAAGACAGATCACATTTTTTACCTTTTTTATATCTTACATTTCTGTATCTGAAATAGGACTATAAAACTATCTACCCATAACTTAAAAACAAATACTTGAACGATTTACAACTGTTAAAAGAGTCAAACTGAATACAGAACACCAATGAAGGTACGTAGTGATTTCTCTGTAAAATTACTTCTTTCATCGGCTTTTTACTTCTACTTGAACTGTAGTGCTTTCAAAATATATTTAAATAGTAATGAAATCAAGAATTAAGGGGTAGAGATTGACAAATTTTGAACAAATGAGTTGAAGAAAGCGTTAAAAACAAAACATTTAGATTCACTCTAAAAGTAACGAAAACAAATGTTTTTTACACAGTTAAAAATGTCATCACATATCATCAAAAATGTAATGTATAGTAGAATTTTCTCTCTTTCTTATAAAATGCCTTTGCAGTAAATCAACATTATCGTCAGAAAAGAAAATTATTACATAGAGCATGTTTTGCATGGAATGTGTTCTAACTAGTACATCTTGATTGACATTTGTCCGTTCTTTCGTGATGTAATAAACACTATGGTTTTTAAGTTACAGTAGTTACAACGAAATAGGTTAGATAAGCTTAAACTATGATTTACTTTCTTTTTCTCTAATTTCTGTTATTACGAGTTTTTGATGAATTTTTAATAAATCATATTGAATTTTTTCTGAATAAAGAAAAGTGAATAATGAAAATTAAAAGAATATAATTTAGATCAGATACCAAATGTTTATTTATTCTACTTTTCATAACAAAAGAAGTTTTTCCCAAGACAAGAGGTAGCTAGTCTTGAAGAGGTTTGAACGGGTAGCTAGTCTTGAAGAAGCTACCTGTAAAACAAACATTAAACTGTGCAGGTATACTATGGGTCAATTCACTATGACACACAAGCAGCTCGCTTAAAATATTATAAGATGTAACAATAACTTGAAATATCTCTTTCTGTAAAAATGCCTGTTCCGATTTGAGCGTGTAAATTGCACTTAAGTTAGTTACTTTAAACTATATTTAATTTGCATGAATGTTGGATAAATTATGCCATATTAGACAATTACGACATCACAAAGACTATATTAAAATGTCTTTTATTCAATTTCATTTCTAATAATTAGATAGTGTTCATCAATAATTCGAGCAACGTTTGCTACTAAGGGTACTAATAATATTTCTCCAAAGACTTGACGATAGTAACCTTTTCTCTTAGTTGTTTCCTAGCAACGAAAGAAGTGAACAACATTTTGGAAAGCATGACTAACAAAACGTAAGAAACAGACGGAAGCAAAAATGCAAGTTTAAATATAACCAGCGCAGTAACGTTCATTAAATTTTATAGAAGTTAAGGAAGCTAATGAAGGACGCTTGACCATATCCGAACCAACAATCAAGTTTTCCGATAAGGCTAATCTCTGCAATCCCAGAAGACATATCGTGTTTCTAAGTCAACATAAAATTATTTATAAGCAATCTGTTTGCACTTATATCTCCCAAAGTTCGCAACACTGCTCGGTATAACTTTTAATTTTGTTTTAATTGTAGAGTTATAAAAAAATAATAACAATTAACGTAGTGACTGTTTTAGAAAATAATTTTATGACAAATGGCAACACTGCATTAATGACTACAGTCAAATTGTGTATTGCTTGTATTATTCTCATTGAGACTCGAAAGTTTTATGTCAATTGGTCAATTGAATATGCGTAAAAGTTTCCATCATCCGTCCACATGAAACCCCGAATTTCGTTCCACTGTCATGGCTATCCTTCTTGTCTTCAGTAGCGATGTAAGCACTAAGCTATACTCAACCCCATCTGCCGATTGGAAGTAGAAACCTTCACCTAATGAAATGCTACTTAACTTATGAAATTAGTTCTCTAATGTTCATTGTAATTCTAACCATATAATAGAAAGATTGATTCTTGGAAAATATTAAACATAAGTTTGCTACTTCTACAGACCAGATCAACCATTACTAGTGTATTTCATGTTAATAATCTTTTTCTCAACAATATATAAAAGAACGGATAAGTGCAGCGAATTCAAAGTGGTAGAGATATAAACCCAGAGGATAACAAATTAGTTTGGTTTCCTTTCAATAACAGTCAATCTTTTTTCCCTTTCTACGAATGATTAATATCTGTTACTACTGACTTGTCAAAAATTAAAAATAGTGATATTTCGGAAAAACTAAAGGATACGAACACAAAGTCAGTAACATGTATTTTGTAGATGATAATGTTATTTATTACCTGACATCTACTTTGCAAATAATTTAATTCGGACATTACTTTTTATCTCGTTTTGGTTGGTGCTTCATGTTAATTGCAATTTTAATTATAAATTTCATAACGCTACCCCGTCATAGGTACCTGTGATCATCTTACAAAATTAAGTTGTAATTATTTTATTCTTGACTACAATATGGCTCTTAAAAATAGTGTAAATGAAATTTTGAAACGCTTTTACACTACCTGAATTGTTTAAGTTCTCTGACTGTTCAAACGATTCATAATGCAAAGGACACATATCTTAACAACAAGGCTTTTTTTGGACATTTTAAACATAGAAAGAATAAGTCAATTTTGATTACTCTGGTGTACTTTATAGCATTATCTCGCCAATTAATCTCAGAAAAGCTTTAATTGTTTTTTGGACAAACCAAATAAAACTAGAAATATTTAATTTTGGGAGATAACGTTGTCACATTCCATGATAAAACTTAGGAACAAGAAGGGAAATTTGATACATTAATTTATACTTAACAAAATTCACTTAGCGGGAAAATGTAAAAAATATATCTGGCCCATTTCACCTGACCCCCTCCCTCCTTCACGAGAATCCTGGATTCGCCACTGCCACACATCATCTTCGAAAGACTATTCGATATAGTTTGTAATCTCTTTAATTTCCTAGCTTTGAGTATTCTGTCCATTCCCTTTTCTTTCTCCAGTTTTTCATATTTCTTTCACTTTTTGACCCTTTCGTTTGTTCTTTCTCTGTTTGCTTCTTCCCGTTTCTCGAAGCCTTATTTTGATGATAATTTTGATAAATTTGAGGCACAATGACATTATGCAGGAAGCATTGTATAACGTCTACTTTATTTTTACCTCTGTATTGTTTTTAGTTTTCGTCCCTGGGAATAAGGCGTAAATAGCTTCTAAATGAATTCAGATCAGTACCGTGATACCCTTTTAAATGTTGGAGTTGCATACATCTAAATACATCAGTGCCAAACTGAAGCAAAATTCACGTCAGCCATAAATAAAAAATCGTTTTGAACAGTATTTAGACCCCTGGTGACTACTATTCCCGGTGGTCTAACGCCGATCAAATTAATACCAAAATTAAATTGGAATAAAAAGCAGTTAATTTTTTTTACACAAATCACTGCATTCAAGGAATCATTACATGCCCTAGTGGTTAGCATGGGTGGCGAGCACTAGCGTAAGCATGAGCATGATGTATGAGTGGTCACCACCCACTTAAAGATGTTGAAATAACAGCAAATGTAGGACATCGTATCACAGGTGTATTCTAGCGTTCATAAAACTCGAGTTCAGTCCTTTGAAAGAAGTATTATTGCAAACGCATAACACCTTTAAACAAAACATGAACCGCTTAAGTAAATGCACCACAATTACCATTTCTATTCGCCGTCACAACACATTAATATATTAGCTTCAACTGTCTCCACCCATCGTGCCTTAACACCTCAAACGTAATTTGGAATGATCTATTAAAATTTACGCGATATCATTTCGTCAACTATCTACCTGTTGTCTTAGTTTCAGAATTTTTCTGCTCAAGTAGAGATTACTGGTTCTCTGGCTACCAGAGATGAAACAGGTCACCGAGTCAACTGGGTAATGTGGGTAATTCGAGCTACATTTTGGACCGGCTCAATGGGTTTGTGCTTTGGACCCTGTAAGAGGGTATGATCCGGCCTAACCAGGCGATCCGGAGAACGAAGGAGAGATTTCCTTCTTTCTTAGTTATACATTGTTGTGTTTGAACAGTCTTTCTATCTGTAGTGCCGGGATCAGGGATGTTACATCCCAAAGTACAACAAATATGGCGCCCAAAAGTTCCTGGCCATAATAATAACGTAAGGATGCTACCGGGCTGTGCAAATACGCCCTCGGAAATGTGTCTTTGAAAGAATTTTGTGTTAGAAATATTAAAGAGGGCAAAAGAATTAAGATCTTTTAAAACTCTCAAATATGAAGTTCTCATACATAGATCACTTCTCAAGGAATCCAACATTATAATAAGGATTGTTTTTAATCTCAAAAAAGAAGACCGGACATCGGGTCAATTCGGTGAAGATTCGATCATGGAGCCGACTCGGTGATTTCGGTCAAGACCGAGTCCAGAGACATTTGGGTAAATAAGCTCAACGGGTCAATTAGGGTATTCGGGGCAAGTTTCGAACCGGGTCACCGGGTATTTCGGATCAAGTTTTAGGCCGAGTCACAGGTTTCGAGTCACATTAGGTCACCAAACGTGACGCGGTTTCAGCTCTGGTCGCGACTACTGCCACAGTTACCGTCTGTCCGATTTTTCACAAACGCATTTTTCTTGGAATTTTGCCTTGTTCTTCGGAAGGAATAAAATTTTCCTTCGGCGTTGAGAACATTATAGCGTGCGAAAAGTATATTTTAAAATATTTAATTATCAATGATTTTGAACCCCACACTTAATAGAATAGCACTTCGTTGCTGAATTTGCAATACCTACGATGTGCTCGAAAGTCTGAAATTGAGTTTTGGTCTCATTCGGAAGAGAAATACTCCCCCCTTCTTTTGAAATTACAGCTATGTATAAATTATTTCATCCAAGAGTTCTAAATTGAAAACAAAAACCGTTTGCTATGATCTTGGTTCCGTAACTCCTGTTAAGTGAAGAATAAGACTTTCATAATATTTCCTGGTGAAATTGAATTGATTATACTTGCTAACAGATATTCCTATTGCTAGCGACAATTAACATTAATTAACATCGAACTAAGTAAAAAATAATACATAACTTTAAAAACACATTATATTGCTCTGCAGAAAAATACGTTTAAATGGACGTAGCAGATATTGGAACTTCAGCGACGACTTTTCATTGCAGTAAGGGTACTACAGGACTGAAGGCAATGACGTAATTACAGTAATGTTTTGTTGTCTATAGCAACACGTAAGTTAGTTGCATTAGTTCACGAAATTTAAATCAATCGCACAATTTATTTTACTTCTGTTGTTGAAAGAAATCAAATTTTAACAGTTGGAGGCAGATATTCATATTCACTATTGTACGTAGCCGGGTCATTCTCATTTAACTCCGGCAGGTCCCAGATACATTTGTCAACTGAAAGTACTCTTCTACTTAGTTGTTTTGGAATTGATATTTTTTCTATTACATCTTAATTTTCATACCATATCTTATCCTCAAAATCAAATATTACCAACACAGTGTAGTAACTTCACCTCACATCCAGTTTGTTCAGAATTCGTTACAATCCCAGGATAATATGTATTGGCATATTTCACTATAACCCTCGACTTTTCATAAGATTGCCATCAGGGTGATTTCTCAGAAGAACGGGCTTCACTAATACGCTCAGATTCTTTCGGAAATACATAGAAATCTTTTAAACCATAAAATTTGCACACGACAGACAATTTCTTGCAAAAGCACGACAGACTTCTACTTCGTACGGTACAAGCAAAAGTTTTTTTCTCGAAATAACTTGATGAAGTTTCCTTATGCCTTTGATGGGTTGAATTTTTTCCTGTTTCTTCAGTTTCTCTATTTTAACTATATCTTTGGAATTTATGAATTGCATTTCAACAGCAGCAAGTTTTTTACTTTCTCATATTTCTGTCCCCATTATTTTAAATAAATAGTTCTCAGAAAAGTACATGTGAACAGCTGCTTCATTGTAACACAATTGCATCTTACACTTCTCAAATTGTTTATATTGTTGATTTACACGAAACACGTGTGAGCTCAGTTCACATTTCATTTCATAATTAAAAGTCTGCACTAAATTAAACAAACTTCCGACTTCTTGGCATTTTTCAGTCTTTACAATAACAGCTTTCTTTTCTTCTCTGCCTGTTTCTGTTCTTCCTGACTTCCAACAATATAACTTCATCTCCTTATCTTCATGCCTTTCAGGCCACTCAGTAGTACATCTATCTTTACACTTCAAACACTTGTTCAGCATGCAATCATACGAATTTATGTTGCAATTTATTTTACTCAGAACTGAACTTAATGTATTGTCCATAAGACGTTCCTTATACAAGACCAAGTTTCTTCTGTAGATTATTATTATTATTATTATTTACAAAGACACGAATCTCTGTCACACAATTTTGGTTGTACAATCCAATATGGTGTATATGTGCAAAATGTTGCAAAAACTGATATCCTTCTGGGTAGACTGTTCAAACTTTTTGTAGAGGTTTTTCATTGTATCACTCAGTAATCTTTAACTTTATTTCTTGTTATTGTCTGATTTTACCTAGTGGAAGAACAGAATTATCATCAGTAGAGACAAACTAAACCACTGTCTTACGAGAAAGCTCATAAGACTTTCTGTTGTTTCTTCTTTGACTTTATTTACAGCAGAAAAACAGCAAACAATGTCTCTGGTTCTCCTAAGTAAGTAAGAATTTTTCCACTCAATATTTATGTAATAGTTAGCTTCAATTTTTCGTTTGAACTTGAACTGTATTTTTCTTTTAGTTGACAAATGACATTATTCTCGAATAGAAGCTGTTTTCTAACGGAGTCAGGCACTTTCAGTCTTTCCGTGTCAATATCAACTTTCGAGCGCGGAGTTCGTTCTGAATTGTTCTTGCTATTGTCCATTTGTTTCGATCTTGACACTTTCTGTAGCTTATTTTTAAGTCTGTTACATTTCTTTCGATATTTCGCAGCGTGTTTTGTTTAGCAGAACGTAACGCTCCTTCAAGCTGTTTTATCTTACGATAAACTTTACTTCGATCTCTCTTCAATTTTTGTATTCTTCTTCTTCTATTTCAACCTCATTCTTGGTTTACTTCAGAAGGACCTTGTAATGGAAGGTCTGGAGAAGTGAATGAAGTTGCTGACGGTAAACTTCGAAGCGCATTTTTTCAGTTTTCTCTAGACCTTCTTTGACGTTCTTGGCATTCCTTCCGACGCTGACGCTTTGCTCGATCAGTATGATCTTCGATTGTTTCTCAATTTTAAGATCCCTTCTTACTTGGGCTCTTTCCCTCATCTTTCGAAGATATTCTGACCTCTTTCCTGAATCAGGATTAATTCTTTCTCTATATATCCGTTGGTTTTCATCTTGTGTAAGAGCCATGATAAAAGAGAAGAAAATTAAGTTTTCCGCACTAAAACACTTATCGGACTGCGCTATGAAATATTCCATTTTCTTCCGTCTCAGTACCTACCTATTTGCAGATAAAATATGCCAAGTGTGCAGAACAATTGATGTTCTCTCCATTGTGATTTGAGTATTAGTTTATGTTTTATTTGTATGTTTTAATAGTTTTCTTTTAATATTTGAATATACAATAATAAAAATTAATAAAACAGTATATTTTTAATAAGTTTCCCTGCACTTGACACATTGCAAAAAAGAATGAATAAAGATTAGATTATCTTTCCACATAATTTACAATGCAATGGTCCATAAGAAAATCAGGTTTAAGAATATGACCAACATTAAATTTAAAAGAAAACAAACATATTTTAACCTTAGCGCTATTAAATATTCAGCACAGTGGTAGCTTAGCCAAAGAAATCAGAAAATTGAATTGGTATATTGAAAAAAAAATAGATCATAAGCATACTCAACAAATTATATTACAGATGCAAGGTTGTCGATCGATTGCGTTCTTCATTACATTGAAGAAGAAAAGTATTCTTTCTTTTTGGAGATTGTTATTCATATCACTCCCCTACAGGAAATCTGGAAATAAGCGAATGAGACGTTAAATTGAGGGATGATTTTATTTTGCCTCTCATATTTGTCATTGTAGAATTCAAACATCGAAAATGCTATTGGGACAGGTAACATATGTGACATAATTAGTATTTTTTTAATATTTTAAAATAGCTCTGATATATATTTCCTTGCTAATTCTGTTCCTAGCATTAGCAGCAGTTATCCTGTCTTCCCGTAAAATAGAAATTGAAAAGAAAAATAGAATTCAATGGGACATAGCGTGCCGGAGTTAAATGAGAATGACCCAGCCATGGTTAGATTTTACCGTGAAATTATAATTACCTTGCTGAAAACGTAAGCCTTCAAACATTATTATTATTACTGAACTTTCAGATCTATTAGAGCACAGAAAATACATATCTCAAGATGATAACTAACATTTTGAGATCACAGCGTTTCCATTATAATAAATACTATTACAAAATCAATAATAAAAATGGCATGTTTGTAAAACAAATGATTATATTTAGCAATTTGCGGAATAGATGTCCGTGCAAGATGTAAAATGTACAGCCAATATGTAATTGAGCAATATTCGTCTATCAGATTCAGAATTTCTTCAATATAGTTACGTCTGCTAGTTAGTTAAATAGAAAGTAACTGACCTTAACAAGTCCGAATATAGCGAATAAACTGTTTGTAATTTATAAACAACCTTAACTGCTTAGCTGAACATCTGGAATTATTATCTTACAGATATATAAATCTTCGATTTGATTAAGTTTAGTTCCACAGATGTGTGAAGAATTTTTGCAGAAGCACAAATGGATGCATTATATCCGTGCTTTGATTTTGAATCAAAAAGACAAGTAGTAAACTTCCTAGATAGAATTAGGAAGTATTATTATAGAAACTCAACATGTGAGGGGCGACTCATAGAGCAAACAAGTAAGGCTGAAACTATCAGGTCTCGTGAGTTAAACTACTAAAATCAGTGTTGATACTTTTACACTGAAATATTATATTTTTGAAGATTGGATATAAATCTTTGACTGCAACTTGTTTGTGTCTGCAACATTTCTATGATGCATCAAAAGAATTAACACGGTAAGTTTCTGGTGTTAATTTATGTTACTATCCCGAGATCCACGTTATATGACTGCGGAGAATCAAAGTACCCGAAGGTTATGGTAGTTTTGATACAAAAGTTTTCATCCTGTGCATAATCGACGGGGTCTAACTTGTCTATTATGATGCAATCTATAATATGACGTAATTAAATAAATTATACGACGTCAGGTTCTAGAGAGTTCTAGAGCCTCTACACAGGTAGAGATGAAAGTAAAGATTGTGTTGTATAACACATATAAATAGGTGTCTATCTTCGAAGTAAACGGAACGGTAGTCACTTACCTAAGCAGTAAGCTGCTATTTACATGTATTTTAATAAAGTACACTCGCATTCATAAAAAAAAGATCAGATTACAAATTCTAAAGGAAAGTAGGTCTCCTTAAATAGTAATAACCAATTCCTCTCCTTAAGACAAGTTTGATAGAGAGCATAAATTTTCATAACGATAAGGAATAACTGACACCAAATGGAAATGACTCGCCATCCGGACATGTAAATTGTGAAAAAGGAAAAACAAATACTGCTAAATGAAGAAACCTTTTATATTAAATATACTTACTTTCTCTTCTACAGAAGTGTATTTAGTACTATAAAAGCTATGCTATTTTAAACCAGCTAATATTACTGTGTTTCTAAGTCCTATCTTTCGAGCATGGACCGAACCTGTTTGCCTCCACTAGAAAAATGTCAGTAACTATTTTATTTGCTTTTATATTTTCGAAATCAAGAGGTTTTAGTCTCATTTCAATAAAATGATTTATTTGACAGAGTGACTGAAATTTTCTTTCAAGAATGAACATAACTAATTCTTACGAGTTTAGCAAAAGTAAGAATTTTGATTCCTCTATCTATAGAAAGAGTTATAATTCTCTCAGTATTGTTAAATAATTCCGTTGATTTTACACTGAAATTCCTGACAGCACTGTCACCAGTGATATCACCGTGAAATCAGCTATGTTATCACTGTAAAATGTCTCCATGATAACTCTGTCGTTGTGAAACGGTTGACTCACCACCAAAGTTATTTTGTGCAGTACTTCCACCATATTTAAGTTAGAGATATCAGGATTAACATCCTAGGAAGGAATTAAAACACATAGCGGGAGCAGGGATAAAACCCACATCATATCTATGTTTGCTTCCTTATGTTGTGAATACTTCATACTTGATTGGTGGAAGCATTACGCTTTAGACTACCTGATGTTGGAAGAGTATTCCTTCCTTAATGCACAACGTATAATAAAAAAAGGCCTCAATTAGCTCAGAAAAGCCACGGATATGAAAATAATAAAAATAATATATTAAATGATGTGAAGAAATTGTACACTCAGATTTATACTAAATGGAAGCTGAAGTAATTTTCTAATTCCAAAAACTAAAAACAAAAAATCTGTCAACACTGAAATCATATACATGGGCAACACAACATATTGGCCGTTCACATTAAATATATTTTAAATATATCTTTGGTATTGGCATTTTGTGTGCAGCTTCTCGAACTTAAAACGTGTACCTTTTAACCATTTTCTGTGCATCTAAGGTTACAATCCTCAGTACTGGAGGACAAAATCGTCTGAGTCATGCAATTACATAAAAAGAAATCCTGTATGCGTACACTGCTAAAAATTTTGGTAAGTGGCTTGCTCTCTCCAGTAAAGTTTTAGTTGGTACTTGCATTAATATTCAGTAATTTTAGTAAAGCATAGATATATTTCATTTACCATATTAGAATATTTCAGTTTGTGATAATCGCACATGCGTAGAAAGAGAAAACGGTTTCTCATCGTAATAAAATATGTAATTCTGATCAGGTGTTTGCTGGCGCCGTTTAAATCGCTTAATTTAAAGAAATGTAAAATATTCT
>JAGDQP010031105.1:0-22152 GCA_022664845.1 Lepisma saccharinum | reverse complement strand
AGGTTTTTCCTCAGTCACACAAGGCAAATACCAGGATGGAACCTTCAATATAGGCCCTGGCCGACACCTTCCCGAATCCTTTCTCCTCCTCTATCCCAGCCTGAGCCTTAGATACCTAAAGGTCATAAATACAATTCAAATTCAAATTCAGGAGTAGGTCTGGAGATTTCGTGAGGCAATTTTCAACTCAGGAAATACTAGGTCTAGGAAAGTGTTTGAGGTGTTGTTGCAAAGGTCTGGTCGCAATTTTTCCAACGGAACATTGATAATCCAAATAATCGCTGCTGATGCCTCACGGCAGCATACATG
This sequence comes from Lepisma saccharinum, assembly GCA_022664845.1. Taxonomy (NCBI): domain Eukaryota; kingdom Metazoa; phylum Arthropoda; class Insecta; order Zygentoma; family Lepismatidae; genus Lepisma; species Lepisma saccharinum. Next base: position 21,843 of record JAGDQP010031105.1, on the reverse strand, counting down.
CACAGTTGCCTGTCTGGGCTCCGCCTCACTTTTTTTTTCTATAAGGAAGGTTAAAATTAAAATTGAATTTACAGCTATTTCTTTTTTCTTTTTAGTTAGTCTGTTTAGACACAGATATAAAGTTTCGTGTTCAATAAATAATCAAGTTTATATGTGTCATCTGGTCAGTAAGCCAGTTAGGAACAGATAAATTTGTATAATGAAATGATTTGAACTGACTGTTAGCAAAAGAAAGAATAAAAAGGAAAAAGCGTCAATGAACTATAACATTTGTTTGTGACTCTTAAAAGCAGTTTTTGTAGTGAGGAAAGCACGGGAGGATTAATGCTAGATAGCAAAAACAAATTGGCAGAGTAATATTTCTCGCCTCTGTACCGGAACAACACTTCCTGCCTTCGTTTAGGGAGGTGAAAGGTGTTCTGTCTAGGCAAATGATGGCTACCATTTGCCTTTCTTGCTTTTTTCTCATCTCTCTCACTTCCATAAGACGTCTTTTTCTTTCTTCTATGTCATCACTGTTACACAAACTTTCGAGAAGTAATTTTTGCAGGAAACAATCCATCGTCCATTCGCTTTTTCCTTCCTTCTCCTCTTTCATATAGAGTTTTTTTTTTTATTATTTATTCGAAGTCTGGTACGAATCAGGAAGTGATGTAACAAGTGAACCGGCAGGGAGCGCTCACAAACACAACCACCGCCAACGCTGAAGAGAAAGAAGCTGTTGACCAGTGTTTCCTGTGGAGTGGAACTCCAAATGCTATGGATGGGTTACTAAACCAGGTCGTGTGACTGTGGAAGCGTAACAACTCAATGGAAGAATGATTCTTCTTTCTCTGGCTTTAAATGTTCCATTGAGAAATATAAAATATGCTGTGATTGTGATCCTCTTTGTGTTCATTAAAACCCTCTAGTTACAGTTTTCAGTGCCCACAACGTGGTTCAAAAGTTGCATACATACACAAGGATTGTGTTATGTCATCTGTGCAATTACGATTGCAACACTACTTTCCGGGTTTTTAGATTCATCCCCGTAATCCCGTTGATTGGACTCCCAACTTACCAGACTTCAGTGTAATCGATTTCTTCCGATTAGTGATCATAATGAGACAACTGATATAAGTGCGGCCATAATGACTTGATGGCTGGAAGTAATGTAAATGAATGGTACTCAGCTATCAACTCATCATGGTCGCACTATAGTACTTTACCATTGGCGTCCATCGTTGGGAGACGACGGTCTTAGGACAGAGGGTCTTATAGCCACAAATTAGAAATCAATCTTCACTACAGTTTACATGGATATACGCTATAGTTGAGATAAAACTGATTTTCCAATGTATGTAGGTCATCTCTGGTCACTAGTCCAAAAGCCAGAGAACATCTTGGAATTGCTACTAACTGGAGGTGAAGGAAAATCAATGTTTGTCGTTTACTGTATGATGATTGCCAAAGAATAAGTTCATTTGTTATTGGCGAATTGCAGATGACAAATTAATTTGTAGTTGGGATCAAGGCCTCAGGCCGAAATACTAAGATACTCATGGTAATACAAGACAATATCAAAATAGCATGCTAATATGAAATACTATGGCGTCCGGAATAAAATTATCTAGCATTCACGGTGTTAAAAAGATCAACATTTTTTTTAGATACAATTATAATATTTCAGTACAGTTAGAAATGTTGTAATGCATTAAATCGGTGGGGAAAATTACGAACAGAAGGTACGACTGTCGTTTCATTTTTAATTTCATGCTTATGAAGAAATAACCAGTTTGGGGAGTATATTCAAAATGAAATACACAAAAAGACTTCATAAATTGGCAAATTTATTTAAATGTTAAAGAACCTGCTACAAATAACGTTTTCCATATACGTAATAAGTTAACAATATGAATGAGCGTATAGAGTGCAACTCATTGTTAAAATGTATTATTTTTAAAAAATCTCAATGTTAGGACTTAGTTCGTCTTTTATTTTCCACTGTCTCTAACTAATGACATGCAAAGAACAGACAGATTAACTGAAACCACAGACTGAAGAGATTTCCATACACAAATGTAAAACAAAGAAAGGCTAGAAAATTTAGGTGCATTCCGAAATAATTTCGTAGAATATTAACTCTGACGCCATTGTTGAAATGTAGATATTTCCTCCTTGTTAAACTACTCGCTTACATTTTTTCTTATTTTGGACATATAATATCATATAAAGCCGTGTTCATATTTTGCGATATTTACAAAACAGAACTCAGCAAGTTTAGTTAACATTAATTTAAATGTTTTTAAAACAGTTCATTTCATAATTATCGTGGAATACTTGCATCAAGTATTAAATTGATCGATAAAAAATTGTATTGGAAACAATAAAAAAAATCGTTCCACTTTCCTTAACAATATATTACGCTCTCTTCAGAGGACCCCCTCTTCATAGTAAACGTGCACTGAACTGAAATCAACCCACGTGTTTACCCTCCAGGACATGATCGATAGTCAAACAATTTAAACCTCTCGCAGCACGACCACTATCGCTATGCAAAATTTCGTGATCTTAAGTTCAGAAATCTCGGCCAAGAAAAGTCAGAAGTAAATGCACAATCTAAGATGATGTTGTCAGAAATCTCGTAACTATGGAAACGTTAACTCAAGTAAAACTTCATTACGGCTAAAATATTCAGCATAGACCCCTCTATCAACACAACAAATTCGGCTAGAATCGATTCATTCGTTTTAACGTGATGTACAAATATGCGCTGAATAATTAAGTCTCTTTTCTATGAAATGGTAATTATGAAAGTTATAAATAGTTACTATTCTAATATGGCTCAAGCTTTGATAGTAAAGCCCTATATAATCGTACCACGTTCGAAAGAAACTGATGGAACAGTTCTCACGTGGTACGCGAATATTTATTTTAAAAAATGAGTCCCGTTTCCATGGAAATGAAAATTAGCTTAAGATTTAAAAAATAAGGTTTAAACTCTTATGTCTACTATCTACGATCATCATACCAAGTTTCAATTGCGTAAGTTTATTTGTCCACAGGTGGCAGAGGAATATTTGTGGAATGTGATCAGGCGAGAGAACTAAATTTATCTCAAAGGACCTGCTGCTTTTCGTAGAAAACTATCATGATGATAAATATCGCGAACTTTAAAAATCATTAACTGTGTCCGTTCTATCGAACATATGTTGGTAGAAAATATTACAAAACAGAACAATTTCCTGAATTTCACGAGACAAATGCCAGGATGACCTCTCTACCTCCCCTTTCTTTACACGAATGAATGCTCGCCGAAAGATATCATACCTTAGACTTGGGCCACAGATGTTTGTCTTACCCACAAAGAAGATTCAAAGTGAAAATTTCCGTTGAAGATATTTTGTATTAGTAAGTAAAGCCATGGTATGAATCGCATGAACCAGGTCAACTCGATGAACTCACAAGAGTAGGATTGTTGTTGTGAAGTGTGGAAGTATTTGGCAGAATTCCTGTTGATTAGCAGCTTATTTGAATATCCTGAAGGTTAAGCATTTGTCTTGCGTCCTACATTTTTCTGTTACTAGAGAAGACACACATTACTATGGGTTTAAATACCTACCAAGAATTATTTACCTGAATCAAACGTATCTTTGCCCTGTTTTAACAGATATAATCAAACAACGATCATTCGATTTTCATGTTTCTTTTTCTGTTTAGTTTCTTCGGGGAATAACCTATTTACTGAAACTATAGAAACTTACTTCTTTTTAACAAATATAAGTTAAAGAAACATCCTGAGAGATGCAAAACTCAAATGACACAATAATGGCTCTGTTACACATCTTCAAGTCAGCTGTTTTTAATCGATTTCAAATAAAATTCAAGGGTTTATTCTAAAGGCAAGGCAAGAAAAAAAAGAGAGAGAGAGAGAGACAGAAAATGTTCTGAAGAGAAAATAACATATTGCAATAACATACAGTTCTTGCTTCCATGTCACTATCAGAGCGTCCGCTCCGACGGCAACTCCACACTCACAACAGGAACATCTGAAGTAGAGTAATGAGAAAGACGCTAATGCTATCATCCGACTACAAAAACGGCGAAACTCCTCCAAAAGTGGAAATAGATAGCAGAGTAGGGGACGGGGAAATGGTTTGATGAGTCTTGTTTCTAAATTTACTGTAATGAGGTAGATGTACCGACAACTGCATGAAACATTCAACAAGGGCTGTACACAAGCTGTTGTTGCCTCTAGATGTTCTGGGAGTGGCGAAATGGTCCCTTTTAGTCACTGGACACTTCAACCACTAGGGCTACACTCGGCTTCTCGACGGTGCTGCCTTTTGTTCACCATCTTACTGATATTCCGACTGTGGACTGCGACCATTTTTCAGAACGGTAACTGCCGAAATGCATCAGGCGAAACATGTCTCTGATTGGTTCAACGAACACCTAGAGAACCCCCTCAAAACTTCCGCAGCCAACAAAGTTCCCAAATTTTAATTGAATAAAAAATCCGTGGGACTATTTGGAATAATGGGTAGAGAAGGGACATGGACTTCTGAGAAACGACGTGAACTTTGTGAAGAGCTTACAACGAAGTGGATCCAAATCGATGTTAACTACATCCACACACTTGTAGGGTCCATGTTAAGGGTGTATGAAATTAAGGAATATCCCGGAATAGAAATCAGGATTCCAGAAATTGGAATGCCCATTTTTTGTGATTCGGGCATATCGAAAAGTGGGAATTCCGAGAATTCCAGAATCCAAGGAATTCCGAATTCTGGAATTGATATCGAACTTCCGAATATCCCTATATGGCATACTGCATTTCTGCTTTGATGTGGTCCAAGCGAGGACCCATTAACGCTATGTACAGTTTTGTATAGCAGTCTAATTTTTGTGTGTGGTGTGTTTAGATACAAGACTGGAATAACTGAAAAAATAAAATAGCACAATTACATAGACATTCACTTGTTTCGTAAAGTAACAAAAAATGCTTCTTCTTTCCACTACTATACCTTACGTAACGTAATAATGATTTGTATGAGTGACATATCAACTACTGTGAAGCTGAAGCGACTCTTATTGTCTATGGCCCAACAGCAAACAACAGTTGGTGGACTAACAATGCTTGAAATGAGTCCAACGAACGGAGAAAGAATATTTAAAAACCAGTTCAATTGTAAAGCAACCGGTTGTTTCCTCAGTTGCAAAATACGTTAATTGTAAATTCATGAAACACGATTCTTTTGTTTCTCACTTACAAATTCTTCTTGATTTACACACGTTTCCTTCCTTTCTTCTTCCGTTTCTATTTGTGATCTTCCTTTGTTTCTTTCTGTGTGTATTTCTCAAGAACGTAGATTTTGTTTTCTTCTGTGTTGAGAAAGCTAATAACAGCTTATATTAAAGACCAACTCCTTGCCTAAAATTTCAGTTTCAGCCTTTCATTCCTCTCCAATGGGTTCTGAAACCATTGTCGTATTTTCTTTTGAATTACAAGGTTGTGCATCGATCTACAAAGGTCGGTCAATAAGCCATCTCTGGTGAGCTCTAACTTCCATATTTGTGAATATTTTACAATGAAATGTTAACTGTATTTACTTTGATACTTCCTTTCTGTTCTCTGATTATTCGATACATCCACCATCATTTTAAACACACTTTTCCCATATTTCCCTCCAGGGCTGAAAAAGCACTTTGAAACAAGTCTTAATCTTGGGCAGAAAACGAGGTTTTCTCTGTTGTTGTGAGTTCGAAGGCTGAGCTGAATTGCTTGCCACGAAGATAACTTTTCAGGTGTCCATACAAATAAAAATCAGAAGGGGCTAGATCGGGACTTTATGCTGGGTGAGGCATTATTGCTCAGCCGAGTTCACCAATATTGTTCGTGTGAGACGGATCCTAGGTGTAGCTCCATCGTTGGCTTCATAGGAAGCTTGGGAACCCATTTGATGCATATCTTTCTGTACCCAAATTCATCAGTTATGCTAAGCACTCCCTTTGGAACAAAGTTAGGTTTCCATCATGGCATATATGGATATACCCCTATGATTTTGAATCAGTTCACTCAACTTTTCCAAACTGGGATCCGTTACCACTGATTGAGTAAGGTCTTCCGCTTCTTGGTTGGTCGTGGAGCTTGTTTCGTGAGATCTGACGTGTAGAAGCCATCTACGAACACTGCTGATACCAATACAGTCATCTTTGTACACATCCCTTAACTTTCCTTTATATACTACGGCGGCGTTGTCTTCTCTGCTTTTCATGAGAAATTCTATCGCGATCGAAAATAAGAAATTTTGTGGGGAAGGCGGAAAATATTGTGAAAAACGAAGTTTCCTGACAAGCAAAAACCAGAGAATTTTCGGAAATTCATAAACTTAGCAGAATCAGATAATCAGCCAGCATGAAATGCTACAATAAAACACTTTTATATACAACTCAATTTGATAAAATAAAACAGAGTGCATGTTAAGGTCTTATCACGCCTTTCCACTACTTACTGTATCATCATGGATGTATATCTGCTTTCCAAAAATCGGAAAAGGAAAAAGTCCAGAATCAGGGGGGAAAAATTAAAGAGATTTTTTTTTTATCTGGAAACCTTGAACCGAAAAACAAAAAACAAACGCTAAAAGGATTTTTTTCTCGGAAACAGAAAATCGAAAGGATTATTTCTGAATTGCGAGAACATTTTCTGAAATAATACCATCTCTAATTCGAACCCACTAGTGTCCATATGTCAAGAATAATAGGTCAGAATGGCTGATCCTGGTGGAAAATTAAGAGAATTTGATGACATCTTGCACTCGTTACGTTACGAATTCTACAGCTGTTGTATTATTAAGAACTGTTCTTAATGTGAACTCAGGTCATGTGTACAACACTCTCTAGTCTTGAAGTCATTTAAATTTCACGCTGGCCATTGCTCGCTTCAGGGTTGAACCGAAGAAATATCAGAAATGCAATGTTGCAAGAGACATCTAGCTTTCTAATTGTAGGAAATTTAATGTAACTATTTTAATAGTGTTGTTTTCAATGGTAACGTCTGTTATTTTATTTTGTCTCTTATAGAAAAGAAGAGTTTTACTGAAAATAACAATTAGTAAATAACTGGAGTACGGGATCAACTTTCTCGGGACAAGCCCAGGGAAAGTGGTAAAACCCTGTACTTACGGGACCCCTCTGGCAACCCTGTTCTAAGCTGAACTATTTGAATTAACTGCTACCATGATTCTGCAGATAATCAACATTGAATGAACGAAAAATAACCCATTTATCATTGATTTGTGACCTGCGTCCTAATGAAGCATGTATTACTTACATTTTGAATTATTTTGGACTAAGAAATATTTTTTTAAAACTTCTTTTTTTTTAATAACTGTTTTAATCACGACTTATTTCCAGATTTTCATCTTATGTAATTGTATGACCATTGAATCTCCTTCGCTATAACACATGTTAGTAAAGGAGAGACAAGTTTTGAAGTCCCGGAAGCCAAGAACGTCGTGAGAAGACAAAAATCGTTTCCGAAGAGGAAGCAAAAGAAGTTTGGAGAAAGCAGTGAGCATCCGGTTTTATTCCGTCACAGAAACAAAATTTATTGCCATAACGGTATAAGACTCGTCATTAGATGTTGAGATCATTTGTTGCGCACACGATGAATGGGTGGTGCATATGTATGAGGTCAGGCACAGCAAAGGATTTTATTTCCACTAAAACAAGAAAATACATTCTGTGTGCTATTAACTCCTACGCCTTTCATCTGCATATGTGAAAGTTAAAGAAAGCAGAACGAAGTTCAATTATATTAGCCGTGCACTCGAGTTTTCTGATGTATTAACACATGCATTAGACACTAAATGCATATTCCTATAAAAGTGACTCAAAGATCAAGGAAAACTAACGTCGCAATTTTCTACAAAATCAAATCTCAAATTCTCTGACAGGATAAAAAATAAGCCTCGGTCCCATACCGCGCCGTGGCTTGCACTTACAGCTTCCTTATTATGACGTCACGTTACCGCTGAACTACTGTCCAGCTACTTGAGGCTTTTCGTGACGAAGAGATCGAGTAGTAATGTTTTGTTTTTTTAATTTACCAAATAATTATATACGTAGGGCACGTGGAAGGAGTATTGTTCTTATAACGTCAACAAAGCATGTGGATATTACTGAGTCGGTGACGTATTAAGAAGACAGTTTAACATTTATATTCTTTCTCCCTGGAATTCTTATTTATAGATCTACGTTAACTTTCAGCAATTTTTTGGCGTAATAATACATCGGAGGGGGAGGGGGGGGGTGATAGGTCAATACCATCATGCTTTGCGAGATTTTTTTCCCCAATCGTCAGTTTAGTCGACAGAGTGCCGATTGGGAGAAAATGTTGTAATGTTATTGTTCTATTGCTTCCCTTCTGATCGATACAATCCTTGATGGAATAGCCCATATTCTACCATATATTCCATTTCCAAACTCAGCATAAACCTTCCCTAAAAGTTCGGGACCACATGCAACACTAATTTTTACAGATACTACGATTTACAGGTAACATGAAGAAGCAAAAGCAGAGACTGACAATCACAGTAAGATTCAAATAAAATCGCGTGGTCTATTGATTACGGTCACGTATTTTGGATGAGCAGTGAGAAAGCATGCGAGTTCCACCCTCGCTCACGCCGTTTCATCTTGCCTGGGGTTTTCCATGGTTTTCCTCAGATTCGTGAGGATAATGTCCATATGAAATCTTTAATAGAGGTCCTAGTCGTTACTACTCGTCACTGCTTGTTCACCGATGGCTATAGCTAAGTTGAAAACGTGACGACTTCAGAAACGTAAATTTCAACAAATAATGCCCACAAATTTAGGCACAGATCAGAAAGAGGAAAGGGAATTAGTCGTTAGAGGAATACGATCTAAGAAATCACGAAGGACGTAAATAAATATCAAGTGACAAATCAAGAACAACAGGTATTGTGATCAGAAATTGCGTCGCTGCAATGGCAATGTAAGGGGGGTTAGCGGTGCCCTTGCCCTGGGACTCATTTGCCCAAGGGCCTCTGCCGGTCGCCAACACAAGTGAATAATCGCTTGTTAAGATTAATCAAAGGAGCGAGCACATCGATGGTGACGTAATACCTATGGCGTCTCAGCACTATTACTTGTGCGCTTGACTGTAATGGCTGATACGCATGCCTTCACAATCTGAATAACCATTCTGATATACCAAGAAGATATCTACCTTGGTAAGTGTGACCTCGTCAGAGTCCAAGTTTTCCCACGGGGATCAGAATTACGGGCAATAAGATATTCAGGCCAACAGCAGCAGTGTGCGCTCCCAACTTTGTTTTCGAACGGGCATCAATCAAATTCACTTGCCCCGGACCCTAGACTGACTTACGTCGCCACTGCTATATGAAGGTAACGACAAAGAGACATTGGAAAGACACGCCGATCATAATAGTAAAAATGGTCGTAAGACAACGTTTAAAATGGCGGCGTCCTGTCGGGGATAATAAAAAGAAAACAACCGAACCTGACCTTCCTAACCTCCACTAATCGTTCCTAACACATTTATTATAATAGATAGGATAATATAAGAATATTTTTGACAAAAAAAAAGTGAAGAAAAAATAGAATTTGACATATTATAATTATTACCGTGTTTACTCTTATGATCCGACGCTATTGGCAAGACAGTTCTCGAGCTTTTCTTTCAGTAGTAAATAGAACGAACCTTCTAAATAGATATTTGTTTTTAAAATAAACATGTACAAGAATAATTCAAGAAATAATGTGGTATTACATATAAATGTTGTAACTCAGTTACTGCCCACAAAGCAATTGTGGCCTAACTCCAAAGCGAGTCAAGATTACTTTGACAAGTGGGACAACATTTACAAGCTTAGGAAATCAAGCCAAAAAGATTTAAACAAGGTTGAATCAGTAACTCTAGTTGACTGAAATGGCCTTGACAGGACATGAAAGAAGAAAAAGAAAATAATATACTCCCTTAAAAGGAAGCACAGCCCTAAACCAATCCGATGCTGCAGTCACCATACCATGGAACCACACACTCCGCAGCCCGCTTTCCAAGCGCTATTTATATATTTATCAGATCGCAGGAGAAGCCTGTAGCACAAAGTTAGCGAAAATTAGTGGGTGGGAGTCAGCGAAAATTAGTTTACAGCGAAACCGTTCTGGCACGTGAACGGACTTAGCAACGAAATGTATATAAATTTCAAGTTTGATCAGCTTCCTCGCATAACTGCTTGTTCAAACAAGCTTCAATTAGTTAGTTATAACAACGAAGTCATTTATGTTGTTACAGGCTTGTTTGTTGCTTATTTATTACATTCAACACAATATTAAGATTGAGAAGCTCAAAGCAAGTGACTGACAAGCTTGTCGCGAGCTAATATGTTACCTGGGTTTTAGGAAGGACGACTTCAGTGGAAAATGGCATTGCCTTTTCAACTGTGCACTCACACTTTGGTCAGTTCAAACGCGCTAGTTAGAATACTACGCTATAGCAGGATCTGTCCATACATGTTACATGCTCAATAAAATCGAAAATAACAAATCAAACAAACAAATAATGATAATAATAAAAAGTATAAATGATTCTATGTTGGATCAAGGTCATAAATAGAATTTGTAGTTATATTATGATCAATGTTTGTATCAGAACTTGAAAATCATTTTTTAATGGAATTACATGTTTGAATCTACATGCATCACACCTCTCTTGTAAACCTACGAAAAGAAAGAAAACAGAAGGAAAATAACGGAGGAAACGAAATAAGGGGAACACCAGGCTCGCAGGCTGGAGTTCTTAAAGAAAAAAAAAGTTTGTGTTTGATGTTAGCATGTTCCAAAGACTAATCCGTTATTCGTAATGTAGCAGTCCCTGCACGAAATCTCAATTCAACTACAAAACATGACCTTAATCAAACACAAGCATAATATTAGAAGCAAACAAGGTTTGGACAGAGAAGGTAAATTTCTTCCTCACAAACAAATCTTCAACTGGTGTTACCATCACACTTTACTCACGAATATAAATAAAAAATAATAATTCACAATTTCATTTTTTTTTATCGTACGGACTCAGCATATCTTGATCTTTTGGGGGGGAATTTGTCACACTACCACCAGGGGCATAGCATTGGGGAGGGTCCGATCCCTCCGAAATGCTAATTTCTATTTAAAGTTAGTATAATGTAGGCATGATTATGTTTGAACTTTATTTATGGCATCTCACGCCGGGATAGGGTGGGAGAGAGCATGTTAGAAGGTAGTCAAGCAGGGTGTACATTTATAGGTACCACCTCGGCATTTTCTGGTGTGACTAAGGAACAACGTCCGTCAGAGTCTGCGATCGCTGAGATCGTTCCGAGGGCATTCCTTCCGATTTCTAAGCAAAAACTCTAACAACTGAGTTACGGCTGCTGCGCACACTACCGTTACATTTAACATACAATTACATACATTTGATATGTCCTGTTTTCTCCTAAGTGTTAACTGTTATTTTGTATAAAATATAGAAATATTAAATAAAACAGAGAGAATATCCCCCCTCGAAAACAAAACCAGGATTACATTCTGGATGCCTGGTCCAAGAAAAGTCCAGCACCATCCTAAGGCCAAGACGAAGGGAATGAAGGAGCTTCTCGGACTGCCGGAACTCAGGTAATCCAAGAATCTCTAGGGACAGCCTGTTCCAAATTGAGGAAAGCGAACAACTGCTTGTGACTCGTTTCCTTGGAAGCACACAACTCGATTTGAGGATAGAATGCTGAAAGACAAGGGTGGAAGGTGGGTTCTAAATGTAAAATGTAATGTAAGGGCTGGTTACGTGCCTGACTACTACAACATATTATTTAGGGGAAGATGGTGAAATCAGACCATTTTTGTACTCAACAAGTGCCATATTAAAATATCAATTTTAAAGATAATTGAAATGAAGCTCTCATTAGTGAAGATAATACAAGATCCTGATAATATATCTTGATATGACAAAGTCCGGGCTACTTGACATTGAAAATGTCTTTTTCAAGAAAATCGTCGAATTAAGCAACGACACTGCTCGGACACTGAACATTAGTAATGAAAGAGTATAGTTTATCATATCCGTGTTGAGTTTCAGAAAAGCGTGTGAAAGATGGGTCCCACGACAATTAACGTATGCCATGAAGGAAAAAAGGCCAAATCTTGCTCAAAATTCCTGGACAATATCAACGTCAAAGGGACGATTTCCTCTTGAACATTACCACAGGAAATAATTCGCGGATTCATCATTGTGACCTGGACAGTCCCTGGAATTTTGTTATCCAGAGTTTCCTCGTGCGAGCAGCGAAAAAGTGATATGGTATCAAACCGTTGAAAGAGATAAGTCGTTTCTGCTCAATCTCGCAGTCATTCCTCCAAAGTGGATGGTTTTAGAGTTCAGCAAAGACTTATGGAGCCTCTCTGTCTGTCCGTCGACAACTTTCAACTCGGGAACTACTATTACTGATCCAGGGTTTGATCTATACTGTTGCAGCTTATGGGCAACAGCTGCAGTTTTACTTATCGTACTTCCCCCTGACTCACACGATATTTCTTATTTCTGTTTAATGATCTCACGTAAAGGTTTTATTTTCAACATTGGTACGAAAGTTAATTCCTTTCTTCATTTACACATATTTAATTATCTAATATAACGACAGTTTCATTTGAAATACTTGAGGGGGAAGAGGGAAAACTAACAGCGACTGAAGCGTTGCCGCTCGGCTATGGCAACCCGAAGTGAGAGACGACTGCAGCGAGCCCAGTTTCGTTTTTTAATTTAACGGTCAAACCGGCATCGCTGTTGCCATAAGAGCAAAAATATACTCTTAAGTCTGGACGGATAATAGGTTATGAAGGTGGTTGAGATTTCGTTGGAAAGGTCTCGGCGAGACGAGCTAGGACCCGTATAGCATATACATCGCAGGGAGGCCGTAGATGCTGGGAGGAAATTTGTAACTTTATAACTACAAGGGCTAAAAAGGAGGTTCAGGTGTTGTTGGAAAAGTCTCGGAGAGACGAGTTCAAACACGTATCATTCATCCAAATCACAGGGGTGGTTCCGAAGTATGGGGGGCAATTTTCAACTCAGGAACTACTAGGGCTAGGAAGATGGTATGGTTGAGCTGTCGTTGGAAAGATCTCGCCGCAATTTTTCCAACGGAACATAGCCTGGCGGTAGTATATGTGCATAGTTCCACGACTGGGGACCGCCTCACTTGTTTTTAATGTTAAACGGTATTAACAGATTCAAATCCACGAAATTGTACCTTTTGTAGGAGTGATACAAATGACTTAACATTAAAACTTCTGTCCCGATGCCAACGTAATGAAGTTCGTGTAGTGACATTATCGTGAATTCGTTAAATGGAGAAAGCTAACCAAATGAGAAGTACTTACCACTTTAAGAATGGATCCATAAATCCAGGTCGCTCAACTGATATCTGAAATCTGTTTCTCTCCATCAGTTTTGTTTGAGGACTTGGCCTGCATTACAGATAAATGACCAGAAACCGAACGTCCGTAGCGGCTTTGCATTAAGGAGGTCTTGGGTTCGATATTAGCGGCCGACAATCCTGACTTAGACTTTTCCAGAGTTTTTACTTAGTCACACCAGGAGACGGTTCGACTCCTTATCGCATCCTTTCCTCTCCGCTATTTCAGCCTGAGCCATAGATGCCTAAAGGCAAAAACTCAAATTCTTTAGCACAAAACTAACACACTTAAAGTAAGTAAATATACAGAAAGCGGTGACGGATCCAGAATTTTCGTGACGGGGCGCAGGCGGAATAGATCAGGGATATTTTCCTTGTAAGTGAATTTTTTAAAGTAAAAATTTATCATATTTTTCCTTCTATTATTACGTCCCACCATGGAATATGTCACCAGTACCCCCAAAAATGTATATTTGTAGACAGATTTGTCCGGAAGCAAATCGAAGTTTTTTCTGAGATAAATTGTTCAAATAATGCTTTAAAAATAAAGTATTTTCCCCTCAGGTGGTCTGTAGATCCGCCACTGACAAAAAGTGGAAAATAAATGTATTATATTTAAGATACGATTGAAACACAGAAAAAATGACGAAAGTATCTTTTCAGTCTACACAAAAGATTACTTAATGGAATGTAGGGCAATTATTTCAAAATAAAATGCAATAATAATAATAACATGAAAGAGTTCAACAGAAAAAGAAATTGAAGTACAATCAATAATTTAACGTAGAAGAACAAAAGAAAAAAGAGTAACGGAAGAAGGAAGGACAATTAATGAAAAATTAACAACAAAAAAGAAATATTTCAGTCTTTCCTCATTTCATCTTGTCTCTCTTTTTGAATAGTGTTTGTTCTCGTACAAAAAGGCTTCATTGCAAGGGCCTTGGGCAGGAGTACTTTCAAATCAATCGGAAAAAAGGAACGCAGTTTTGTTTCTCCCTCGAGATCAAAACAAACAAAAATCTCCACATCCTTTCTTTGCCTTTCTCAAGCCAACAAATATATTCAAACAGAAATCAATGCCGTACTTCCTATATTTTAAACGTTTGTGTGAATAAACAAATACGAATTGGGTTTTCATTATTCAAATGCAACATTTCACTTTGACAGTAATAATTACGAAGGGAAAGTAAGTTTGTGATGTTTTTATGTGTGCGAATTATTTAATAATGAATTTGCCTTTCTGCACGACTTCTTTACTTCCCGTGTCAAGGACATTATCTTCTGTTTCAGCAAACGAAATAAATTATTTCTTTTTACAGATTTCGCACAAATACAAACAACTACAAAAGAAGGGCTGATCTGTCCAAAAAACAGTTAAGTCCAAAATCCAAATATTATTATTTTCTTCAGATTATAGCACCTTATGATTTCGGTGGAAGAACTGGTTTGTTAAAAAAAGTTCAAAGATTCAAAAACAGAAGCAGTCAAGTACATAGCAACGCTCTTAGAAGTTCTTGTAAACCAAAAGGTGTTTTTCCTCTAATTTTGAATAAAAAATAGTTTTTGGACTCATCCGCATTTTGGTATCATGGCTTGAAGTCGTCAGCCAAGACCAAATATACATCTCCGAGAATCTTCAATATTTATCAATACTTTTCAGTAAATTGCAAAGTTACAATACCACGGTTTTTCACAATCACACCACGTACGTGTTGAGATGGTACCTACAAACTAGGTCCTGGCCTTCCCCGACTCTATACCAGCCTGAGTCAGATATAGCTAAAGGGCAACGTAAATGTTGAGATGGTACCTACAAACTGGGTCCTGGCCTTCCCCGACCCTATACCAGCCTGAGTCAGATATACCTAAAGGGCATACGTAAATTAAAATTCAAGAAAGCTACAATGTTCAACTTTTTAAACGTGAAGCTCAAAACAGAATGTGCTGCAACACGAGGCCAGTTTTTAGTCGTACCTCGTCAACTGAGTCTTCAGTTTCTTGTAAAGGTTGGCTGCCTATCGATCTAATGTTAGGTTTTATTTTGTCAAACTAGACGGACATCACATTTTAATTCTCTGAATATTCTCTTCAGAAGAAATTTCTCTTTACAAGACATGGTCTGTAAAGGCTTGAAAACCTCTTTGAACACCAAATCTGAGGGGATGTTCCAAAATAGCGAATACCCCGTGGTTCATTTCAGTTCTGGCGGACCCTGACGGTGCAAGGGCACTGTTTGAAAAGTGCATCCAGCGTTTCTCAGCCATTTTCATCTCGCGATCTCCTTTTTAACCTATCTTCTGGTCGGTGATCCCCCAAAAGTACTTTTCTTGTTTATAACAAACGGTTTCGTTTCACTTTATATTGATATATACCTCGCGACCTCCTTGCACATAATCCGCGACCCCCACGTTGAGAAACTCTGGAGGGATGTAGTAGCGCCAGGCCTCTTTTTTCTGTAGAAATGCATCACTGGGAGTACAGACTTTAATTAACTATCAAATTAAAGTGGTAGATTCCTGCTGAAACACTTCTTTGCAATTAAATAACCGATATTACTAAATTTTCTAAAAAAAATCCCTTCTCTTTCGGTTCATAATTAGAAATGATGTTAATCAGAGCCTTACATTTCAGGCAAGCAGTTATAATCTGATAGAAAAGTAATGTTGGCATTTTCTTACACTGGTCCAACACACACACACAACCTTTAGATTCATTTTGAAACTCTTCCACATGATACAGTTGCGGTTTGTGAACCACAGAAAAGATTGAATTCCTCAAAGTACAATATTACCTTCTCCCAGTTCTAGTTCGGTGCTGTTTTGAGAGCATTACGTGTGAATGATGTAAACAGAAACCGCTAACTGCTTGTCTTGAATAGCAGTTTCATAACATTTAACCAGAATAAACAGTATTTGTTTAGAACGAACACAAAACATTGGTTAGAAAAATACAACAAGTAAACAAACAGTTAACCTACATGTGGTAACAGAACATATTTGTGTTTCACATTTGAAGGTTTTTCTTTTTTGTTTGTTTACCAAACTATTTTACTTTCTGCTCCTTGTCCTAAAATATAGAGCGGAAAAAGTGTACCAAAGTATCCCGTTACTTAATATTCATAATTGTTTAGTTACTCATCCATATTTACAATGTCTGATTTGTGCAATTTCCAAAGAGGAGGAAGAATTTCCCAGTCCATAGAATACCGTGTTTTACGCCCGTTCGAATCCCAGCTTTGCAGAATATTTCTTCAAAAAGAACCAGGGAACGTTTCTGCAGAGAGAAAATCTCCGTGCAAACTGCACTCCACATATTATTAATAATGGACTAACAATTAATAAGATTTTCATTGAATTATCTGCAGTTGGTCAGTATGATTTTGATATGCGATCACACCTTACATTGAAATTTGGAGGCTTAAATTAAATTATTTATAACAGGAAAAGGAGCAAAATGCTAACAATACTTAAATTGTGTGTACATTACAGTAGTCTTGCTAGCCGTAGCTCAGTTGGGAGTGCGCTGGCTTCGCATACGGTAGGTTCTGGGTTCAATGCAGCGGCCGGCCATAATGATTGAAGTTCTTTCATGGTGTTTTGTCATTCACACTCAGGCATATTATAGTGAATTTATGGCCTTTTGGCATCCTTGGCTCAGCTCGGGATAGGTTAGGTAGAGAATGAGAAACGTCAAGGACAGGGCTTTGTTTAAGCTACTATCCTGACTTTCGTCTGGTGAAACTAAGGGGAAAACCATGCAAAACCTCCGTCAGGATGGTCGGCCGCGGGGTTCTGTGAAGAACATTACTTTACTACGACGTATACCTAAATAAATCAGTAGTTTGCTTTCTTAATGTTAGCCCAGACATACCAAAAAGTTATATATTAGATCTTAATCTCTTGGGAGTCATTAACTCATTTACGAATGTAATGAAAGCTGTGGACCTTTCTCCAGAAATATTAATATAAACACAACTTTGCATGGAATGTATAAATGTACTTTATTTTACTGAAATTTCTTGCAAAAACTTACGTAATTCACAACTGCAATTGTTACTTTGAGAGTGTATCAGTAACTTTTTCGTTAATCTGTGACAGGTTTCGTTCAGAAAAAATCGTTTCCGATGCAATCTAAAAGTACAAGACGACGTCCCTGTACTTTTCGATATATGAGCGAGAGAATGAAACAATTATGCTTACAGTCACATGAGCCTGAGCTCCAGCCATGTGCGTTTGATTAGTTTAGAAAATCCATTTGTACCCTTGAGGTGTTATATTCTAACAACAAAATTTCAGCTAAATGGATAGCACACTTGTTTTATGTGCGTGTGATCATGGGTTCAAGTCCTGTAGGCGTTGATTCTGCGGAGTAGTTCGGAGACCATCTGTAGTTGCACAAGGTTAACTTATCGTTGACAGAGCCATAAAATGTCTGCCTTTTCGGACACATGCAACTAATTTATGCAATCAGCATTTCGTGCGTGAATAAAACTTGGAAAAGGCCGAACGCTAAGTTAACGTGCGTGGGGAATTTAGCAAAAGCTGTAGGTTCCGAATTACAAGCTTAGCAGTTCGTTTAGGACAGTAATAACAATTCACCGACGGGCCGAGGCTCAGTGCTAGAGAGTTGGTTTAGCATCCAGGAGATCGTGGGTTTAATCCCAGCGGCCGACCATCCAGAGTGATTTTTTTTTAGTAACAGCTGGCAAATGCCGTGATGATACCTTTAACTTAGGCCATGTCCGACACTTTCTCGCATCCTTTCCCCTCCACTATCGCTTCATGAGCCTGAAAAGCCTAAAGGCCATAAAAAAGTCAAATAAAATTCAATTAACTATTCCTTAATTCTCATCACAAAATTCTCTTCTACCGCATTGGATTTCTAGAGAAAAGAAACGACGTCCAAATGCAAGATGGGTAGATGAAATCAGGCGTTTTTAGGAGCTACATGGATGAGGATAGCAGCAGACCGACATGTGTGGAAAGAAAAGGGAAAGGCCTTCATCCAGAAGTGGATAGAAAACGGATGAATATGATGATGTTGATATCTGGTTAGCTTACCACTTTAAAATCTTAGTAGGCTGAAGGCTTCACTCTAGAAAAAATAGTAGCCATTTAGTCCTGGTGTAATAGCATAGCCTCAGCGTAAATATTAAAAATCATACTTGGACAATGTTTCTATCAGAGAGCAACGACTGTAAACAGTTATGAAAACCGCAAAATGCTATGGAGTCAACTGTCGCTCTAATCCAACTGAAGAGTTAGAATCATGACTTCATCTTTTGACTGTTTTGAGTTATGCGTACATTGTTCAAAATATAAATCGGCCATGCAGTTTTATGCTGTCATGCTATCGCTTAAAACAAAACAAAAAAACGGTTATCTGAGACTTCTCGAAAGCCTTTATATTGGGATATCACATGAACGATTACTGACTGAAACGATAGCTCTACCTTTCATGATAGCATCAGTACGCATAACTCAGATCCTTCCGAAAGTGGAGAAGTCCGGTATTTGAAAAAAAAAAAAAAAAGTTTAGAAACAACACACTGCAACTGCAGTCTACTGTTCATCACACGGTGGAAATGTAGTACAGAGAAGGAGGAAAGAAGATTTTCCTTTTGCCTAAAGAAGAAAAAAGGAACTCTCATATTCCAGTTTACAACCTATTCGCTTCTTTCATGTATTTCAGCAACATATTTTTTTAGAGTTGGATTAAAAACTAAGGAAGAACTAGAGCACTGCTTATGCTAGACTCGAATTCTCTTTGCCAGACCCTGCTATCACCTTATTTCTGCTGAATTGCATCAGTCAACATACACACAATGGAACTTGGAGTTTATGTTATGCTCAGTCTAACAATAGTGAACTATTAGTGATTATGAAGATAAGGAAGCAATCAATATTCTTTGGTACCTAGCACACATAACATCTATGTAAGCTTTTCCTGATAGCAAGTAATGATACAATAGTAGCGAAACACGCCCAGCAACATCCATCCGAGCTAAAATGTATTTCACTGAGTAAAACTGCTGCGTTTTAGACTTCCTTCTTCACTCAATTCCTTTCCCCAACTCTTCAGAGGGGTAGTAAATACTCTTCTCTTCGTGTGACGACTCTCTTGCTCTCGAGAATTAGCCGGAAGCTACGTCAGCACTCAGCAGTTGAGCACAATGCTGCCCTCTTGGAGTCTCTGTGCAAGTCGCGTGTGCAATAATAATAATAAAAAAACGCACCTGACCTTACCTAACCTCCGAATGCTACTTTTATTAAATTTCCTAATGCGTATATACATAAAAACGTAAAAAAGTTCATTTTCTTAAAAAAAAAAAAAAAAGAAAGAAAATTGCAGCGTCAGGATTAGAATCCGGGACCTGTGGATCAGCTTGCCGATACGTTAACCATCACGCTATGCTGTCAGTTGGAGAACCACCGCTTCTTAGTGTTACCAGTTACCACAGAGTAATTACGTAGTAGTAGTACGTAGTATACGTTGATACATAGTATTTACTCTGTGGTGCTACTTGTGCAAGGCGTTCAGCGCCTGCGCGTAGTTCTTCCACGTGCTCAACTACTAACGTATTTCCGGCTAATTCTCAAGCTCGAGAAAGCGCTGTTAAAGAGTGATTCAATCCATAAAACTAAATGCAAGAAAGAAGAAAACTCAGTTACACACTTTTCACTCGCAACAATAATTCGATAACATCAAAATATGTTGGATTCTTTTTGATGTACATTTAAAATGAACACTAACGAGTTTATGACACAGAAAACAGTGTACAAAGAACTCCGATCGTGTTTCTTTTTAAGGAACTGCACTGCATTAGCTACTGAAAGCAGATACACTTTCTAAGAAAGCATTCCAGCAATATTTCCACTGCAGTATGTGGTACGGTTAGGAGCAATGCTTGAACGCTTGAATAGCTATTAACGTCCTAAACAAGGTGGTAAGCTTGCTTCTAAGGACGGAATCTATACTTTTTGCTGAAGTGGACTCCGAACCACAATGGACCCCGGTGGGAATTGAACCACGCGCACATAAAGCGAACGCGCTAAATTGGAAAAATCTTTAAAATTACACTGTTATAAGAGGGATATCACTTTCCATTATATGTACGATGTAAAAAAAAAAAACTAAACTGGGGGAGCGGCAGTTTGACGCCTGTATCAATGATTTCATGATCTAAATGGATAACAGAAATGTTGAGAATGAAAGCTCTCCTAGGGCTACCGCAAAGACAGTTGTAAAAAAATCATGCATACCTTAGTTTAGCTAAAGCAGAAGAATAATTCAGCGTTATAAACTTCTTCTTCATTTGAAGAAGAAATGTTGGTAATATCTGCCATAAGATGGACATCAAGTTTCTAAACCTCCAGAAATGGGATCCAGAAAAGAATATCAATTAATCTTGGTTGCCCAACGAATTTTACATTACAGAACACCAAAGGATGACGAAAAAGAGGACCAGATAGAGGCTTCCGAGAACCACAGAAGTGTTTGGATTATCCTTTTACCGTAATTTTCCATGAGTCAGTTTCCGTCCATTAAAAAATGATGATGCACGCGCATAATAGCTATTAATAAATAACCACTGGCGTGACAGACCGATAGGTCCTGAGCCTGCTCCAACGCCATCTGTCCGCGGTTGGTGGAACTGCGTCTACCTGAGTCACGACAGTGTGGTCAGTACTGCGCGCCACCTAACCACAAACAAGGGTACCAGGGGCTTTCTAGACCGAGCGTGGCCGTCACGTCTTTATTTACGTGACTCCGCAGTTTGCCTCACGACACTGAGTGGACGCCGAAAAGTGGGACTCCATCCGGGAATTGAACCCGGGACCACGCGGACATGAGTCCAACGCTCTAACCACTAGACAATGGAACCCCTATAAAAGCCATTAGAAGTGTGATATAGTAATTTCTCATTTTTTAATATTATACGTAAGTATAGTTGTATACAATTCGGCCATTTATATAATAACAGAAAACAAGTGTTTAGTTCTCCCGGTTTATCTTTTAAAAGAGGCCTCCTCGCTCCAACTCCCACATTTTTAACATTTCTCAAAATATTTCAAAATTTAAGAGTACTATAAAAAATGTAAGCGGACTAGAACTTACAAATTACTATCAAATACAATGGGCAGCGATTTCGAAATCTTGTCGACGGATGAGTGCTGAGACTTCAATTAAATAATGACGTCATAATCTTTGAAAACATATCACTCATTAATGGACTAGATCTCGAGATCGCTGTCTATTGTATTTCATAGTAATTTGTAAGTTCTAGTGCGCTTACATTTTTGATAGTACTCTTAGTATTTTTAAAATATTTTGAAAAACGTTAAAATGTGGGGGTTGGAGCGAG
>JAGDQP010031104.1:0-22153 GCA_022664845.1 Lepisma saccharinum | reverse complement strand
TTCGTTTTTTCATTCGGTCTTCCATTTGTTCTCTTCTTCCTTCCTTCCTTTCGTTCTCTCTTTCTTTCGTTCATTCGTTCTTTCTTTCGTTCGTTCGTTCGTTCTTTCCTTCGTTCGTTCGTTCCTTTTTTCCTTCTTAGTTGCTTTCTTTCTTTCTCCCCTTCCTTCCTTCTTTGTCGTTTTCTTTCTTTCTTCCCCTTCCTTTGTTCGTTCTTTCCTTATTTATTTTAACATTTATTTGGATTTGTGACCAGTATTTGATTTTATGGGTCAAATCTGTCTCTTAATTGATAGAAAACGTTTCCTGGATAGCCTAACATTCGAGAGAAAGGTTGGCAAAGATAGATGCCAGGAATTTTATTCCAAATACCATTACTCATCACAGTATTCACATAGGAACACTTCTGGAAAAATTCTTACAGGGCAATGAGCCACAAACTACTTGGGCTTCTCATAGCCAATTCATAGGTCGCCCAGCCTAGTACGTATACGTACGACTCATTATTTGGTCTCATATTTCCTAACACGTTTCCACATGTAATAAAGAAAAGCTAGAAAATAAGAAAGTTGCCAGCCATTTTAGGCCAAATAAAAATCCTTCTCTCGTGTAGTATTAAGTATACCTTTCAAACGAGAAGATCCCTTCCCAAAGGAAATTAACCTAATATAAATAATTATAAACCTGTGTTAATATGGAACCTTTTTCTTCAATGTGTACAATAGAAATAAAACATTATCGAGGACTTTTCAGCACACACAACTTTTCGTAATACGTAAAATCATGTACATTTCGTCTGTTAAAATACGTAACTCTTTGTTCCAGAATTTAATTACGCATCATAAATTTTTCCATGTATGAAAATTAAATACATGAAACTAAATTATCCATATTAGTTGCAATTCTGTATAATTACAAAAATAGAAAAGGATTTTCAAAGAAAAACACGCATTTTTAAGCAAAGAAATATGGACTAAAACGCTTTTATTTTCCGATCCATAAATTTATTATTTTTTACTTTTAGTCCATTTTCTTTGATTAAAAAAGTGTGTTTTTTTAAACCCCTTTTTAATTATTTTTTTAAAATCCTTTTTTAATTTATTTTATTTATTATTCTTTTCGAGTTAACCCGATGTTCATTCTTTTTCTCCAGATAATATTGTGTGGCCCAAATCCTAAAGTGTTCTGCAACCAGCCAAACCCAGCCGCGGTGCAGGCTAGTATTTATTTTAGGATAGAGAAGTTTGTAATAACAAAATTTTAAAATAGAAATATATGAAAGTAACAATGGAACGTTGTATTGTTACCCGACTTACGTCGCTGTGCAGAATTTCATCATTGTATGACGTCGGGAAATGAGTTAAATTAATTTTGCAAGATTTGTACCAGAGATGAAACATGATTACAGAGTAAGTTAATAAAAAGCGCGTAATCTGTACTTTCTCTGACCTCATTGGAAACGTACGTTCGACATTGATGGACCTTACTACATACAATGAAGAGACGAATTTAAAACGCATAACATGATGCATCAAATAACGCTAATATATGCATAATATGGACTATTAAGTAAGTCTATTATTGTTTTCGCTGTTTTGTTAAAAAAAAAACTTTCAAATTATTTTTAAAAAAATGCTCTATCATTGCTTTTTGATTCGCAGGAAAATATAATTTCAACTTAAGTTCCTAGTTACATTCTGTTATTCGATTAAGTTATTTGTGTGAAATGTTGCGGTAAATCAATGGCTTGTTACATTGTATATTTAAACATTTCGTTTGGGGGACAAGTCTTAATTCATTCAACTTTCTGTGTATGCTCTAGGGAAGGCACGCCCATGATAAATAAAATATGCATATTTAATTAAGACAACTTATTATACTTTTAATATTTCCTTCTTTCTTGTCGATTAATACAAGCAGACAATTAAATAGCATTTCAAAAATATACATGGGATTAAATAGATTTAAAAAGCTATTTTTTTGGTTCACACAAAACAATACAAACTTATTAAACAGTTTTAAGATAACTTCAATGTTTGTCACCTGAATTAAATTATGTTTTTTTTTTAATTATAAAAATAAGTACACTGTCTCAACTTAATCACACCTTCTGATTGAAGATTAAAAAATCTAAAAACGTTGCTCTTTCCCTCATATGTAGAGATTAGTGTTAGCAAGATCCATCAGGACGTCCAAATTCAGATCAGATTCATCAGGAGTTTATATCCTGCCACTCACTTATTGTTTCTCTTCTGATGCTTTCTTTATTTAATAAAATTAAATTTCTTCTGTCTTTGCTCAGAAAAAAGACAATAGATTGTTGACTGTAAATAATCCGCCGAGATTTATGGGTCGTCGTTGAACTAGTGAATTATCTGTAGTTGAAGTGCAGGTCTGATGTATTGGAACGGTATATTTTTCGCAACTAACTCTTATAATTATTGTATGGATCTATTTCACTCTTCTTCCGTTGAAAGCTGTTACTCATTCTTTTGATTCAGAATTCGATTTCTGCTGGCCTATTGTTTCATAATTTCATCACTTTCAAAACATCTACACATCACTTCCATAAGACAATTATTATTGACATATTTGGAATCCTCTTCTAATTGTAAGTATGTTACATTGCTTGTTCTTGTAAGTTTCCCAGTAACTACACTCAAAAGGAGATATAATTGACTCTCCACGAATATTTGAACCACTCATTATTTTCTTTAAGAGATGATCCCTCTCAGATATCTTCTTATTTTGCACGATTTAATGTTACACTGATTCTTTTATCTGCTTATTGTATGTATATCTTGCTTTTGGGTATTTTCCATATTTCCATTTGTCAGCTTTCTTATTTACTTATCAACAGGTGCTTCGATACAGACAAGACCATTCTAAATCAATAATAGAAAATAACAAACAGAAGTAACAACAATCAGTAATAGTGAAATAAATTTCGTATTAAAATTATATTTGTCATCAGTGAAAAGTTGATAAAAACCGTCTAAGAATTTTAATTTATTTTAAGGCCTGTAGGCATCTGATACTCAGGCCGGGATAGGGTTGGGACAGAATTGTGGAAGGTAGAAGTCCAGGGCATATTTTGTAGGTACTATTCCAGTATTTGCCTGCTGTGATTGAGGAAAAGCTCTGAAAAATACCGTCAGGCCGCTGTGAAAAGAAAGACAGTCTAAGGGATATTTACTCTGCATTTGTATTTTCCTATGTTTATTCTTCGTGATTTCATTGATGTTCACCAGTGAAAAAGACAGCACTTGAAAGAAACTCTTAAGATGCCTCAGTACTTATTTCCTGTGCTTTTCATATTTTAAAAATACTGGATATATGACGAACAACAATGAAATTTTGGAAAGCGGTCCCAATAATAGTTATGAATATCATTTGTGTGCAAAAGATTAGGTGCCATTGGCCAGTGGTTGAGGAGAAATTGGTGGGAAAATTTAGTAATAGCATTGTTTGTGGTAGGCCACTTATGAATATCTGGCTGGCGCTGGTATACACTTAATGCCGCGCACTACGATGATATCTCTGACATCTGCACATCGTTATACTTATATCCATCCAGATATGGTTAAAATTGACTAGACTCGGTCAAGCCAGATGCCCCCTGAATAACTTTACACATTCTACGGATTCTACCCAATTCTATACTTGTCAGTCTCTGGTGACTGTGAGTATAGCGACGTCCAGCTATCAGTGTCATTTGACTACCTATCACCGTAGTGCGCGGCATTCAGTGTAAACTAGCGCCAGATATTCGTAAGTGGCCTACCAAAAACAATGCTATTACTAAGTTTTCCCGCCAATTTCTCCTCAACCACTGGCCAATGGCACGTAATGTTTTACACACAAACTCAGTTTTATATGCTGATTTTAAAGATATATATATATATATCTTCTAGATCTAAGTGTCCACTTGAAATAGTGTTGCTTGTTAGTTAAAATATATATAAATTATTATTAGCACTAAATGAATGAAGACAGAAGTCGCAGTAGCTCAGGCGGTAGCACGTCTGACTACTAATCGGGAGATCCGGGTTCAAATCCCAGCCAGCACACTGTAAACTTTTCTTCAGTGCTCCAATACCTGTTGCTCTAAGGTGCATCAACCTCTTATCAAATTAAGTACCAGAGTGCCCTTGTACTCCTGGATACTTTGGCAAGTAAAAGCGGTCGAGCGTGGGACTGAGCACCCAGCCTCACTTCGTGCCGAAGATCTTCGCTAAGAGGTATTTGGATATCAACCGAGCCTAGCATAACCGCAGCTTCAATTTGGTTGGAAGATAACGTTGACTATTTTCGATTGAAAGCAGATTTTGTTCATCGACACTTCCAAAAAATAAACATTTTTATTACAAAACTATTTTCAGGTTGGGTGAAATACAACTAGTTATGCATATGAGATCAAATATTCACTTTGGCATATGTATGTAGTACAAGGAAAGAATAACTAACCAATCATTGAACGGAATGACAAACAATGCTTAACTGCGAACATTGGCTTACTTCCTACCAAAAAGAAATCGAAAGCAAAAATATTAGTGCAGTTGTAGAACTTACAGAATGAAATTTGTCCGATCACACTTTTTGAAGACGTGAAAGACCAATGTTCTTGATCTTATGTGAAATGCCAGTGCTTCTTGGGTCTTACATAGAAACACAATATACACGCTATTGTTTTATCAACACGTTAGTTTGATGAAAAAAAAAATCCTAGTTTTGTTGATTTGATTTGACACTCATCAGTAATCGTGTACGAAAATAACAAGATATACTCTGGCCCTTGAAATGCGAAAAGCAAATCTAAAAATTTAATTTCCATCAATTTGGATTTACTACTATAAAAGATTTTTTAAATTTATCAAATGTAGTTTAATAAAGAATTTCAAAGATTTCAAGATAATTAACTATAATTTTACCAAAGGGTGACACCTCTTTTCTATTGAAGCTATCACTTGCTAGAGCAATGGTAAACTAATTTCGCATAAAGCTCAGAAGGTACCGTTACCGAACTGTCACTATCTATCTTTATTAATTAAAAATAATAATAATGAGACAACCTGGAAGTAAATTAAAGGTACTCTCCGACATCACCAACTTTAGAAAAAGACTATTTTTTTTTCTTTTATAAGTAAAATATGAATTGTGTTTCTATTAGCACGCTCTTATACAGAAGTTGGAGTAATAAGACGCATTGTTTAGCGGATCTGAATGTTGCTGCGTCAGTCCGTTGTATATCTTTGAACATGTAGATGTTATTAGTGAAACTGGCGGGTGGATAATTTCCTTGCTACGGCTCAGAAAACTAGGGCACCCCTCCCAGGTAAGGGATTCCCGCCTCGCTGGCCACAGGAGAACTCAGTCGCAACTTGACTTTGCAGTGGGAAAGACAGCCTGTTGTTGTGATATATTTTTTTTCTCCAGAAAGGCTATTCTAAAACAGACTTTCAAACAGTGTTAACAGATCTTTCGAGAAGGTGGTAATCAAAAAGCAGTGTGTTTATTGGAAGTGAGTAAAAAATAGTTAAAGTGTTTCTTTGCGCCTACTGGACGAGAAGAAGGAGGCTAAACTGAAAATAAGTAAGTGGCATATTCAATTTTTGAAGCATGCGGTGGTGCGCTTTCTTGAAGGCAGTGAGATAATGCTTTGATTAATTTCTTTCATTATGATCAAAGTGTTGTAAATTTAAGTGAAACAACGATGTGGGTTATTAGAACTTTATCCAAAAGGAAGACAGTTCATATTCTTACCTTTGAACTATGAAGTTGTAACTTGTAATTTTTGAACTATATGTAAACATCCAGAGGCAATGGATTCTTGACTAAACATTTGTAATAATTAAATGTATATCTACATAGTGTTCGATTTATCAGGGGGGATGTCGGAGATTTTCCCTCGTGTGTGAGAATTTCATCCCCGGTTGTTGATCCGAATATCATCCCAACCAGGAATAAAATCTTTGTATTTCTACCCGAACAGAGGTAGTATGTTGAAACTTACCAGCAACCACTAGTTTTAGAATCCACCCCTTCGTAATTTATATCAAATCGAACACTGATCTACACAAGTATAATTTGCAAGTTTTCGTTAATTGCATAACCAAACTTTGACACCAAATTCCTAAATTAGCTAATAAAATATGTAATTTTCAGAGGTTTATTTGTAAATAAGAATGTTTAATTACTCATTATACATTTTCCTCAATAAACTTTGCCACCTGATTACTGAACTTTACCGAAGAGATTAGAGTCTCTAAATTGTTGTGCAGTTCAGGAAAAATTCGATATTTCTAAGTAAAATTACCTTTCTCTTATACATATTTAAATAATGAATTTGATCACACTCGTTAAGAAAATATATTAATATTTATTTTACTATATGTAATTTTCTACTAATTTTAACAGAAATATAACAATTAAGAATGAAATTAGAGAAAATAAATTAACAAGTTTAGGTGCTTGGGACCATATGTAACAAAAAATGAGGTCATGGAGGAAATAAACATCGGACAACACGTGCTTCTATTAAGTCCAGAAGCTCCTAACCTTGCAATTAATATAAAGAAAGTTCAAATTTAAAATGTACACAACGGTTATTCTGCCGGAAATACTCTATGGTTACAAAAGTTGGCGTACGACCCTGGCAGATGAACATAAATCGTGAATGTTTGAAAATAAGGTTTTGAGGAAAATATGCGGACCGAATCATAAGGAGATGACTAGAGAATGGAGTAGACTGCTCAATGAAGAATTCCATGGACTGTAGATTCACCCGATACTGTAAGTCTAATGAAACTACAACGGCTAAGATGGAGAGGACATGTAGCTCGGATGGGGGAAACTTAGATTAATTTTCATTGAGACTGGGAATCCGGAGGGAAAGAGGTCGTTGGGAAGATAATATTAGAAGGAATCTTTGAAGGATGGTATTCATATTGAAAACTGGCGTGATCTTACAGGATAGAATCCAATGGCGAACGTTACTAGTTACTACAGTGATAGACTTGCGAGTTCTAAGCCATAGAGTTGGGTATTTAGTTTATTTTACTAGGAACTAGTTTATATTTTAAATCTCTTCTTAATTATTACAGGGTTTTATTTTCCTTGATTTTATCTTGTTTTCTTTCCATTTTGCTGTCGCAGTTCCCAATGCTTTCTTGTGTTCTGAATTTATTAGTTTATCTGCTAGAGTACACAAAGTTACACCCATTTATAGTATTTGACCATATTTAATATTGTTGGGTTCCCTATCAAGCTCATTCAGTACACGTATTCTGAATATTTTAATATTGGCAGTTCTAAATGTTATTAATTACTCTCTGTTTTTAATTATACTATTGAATTGGGAAATGAAAGTCGAATACAAATTATATGAAATTAAACACCAATTATTTAGGTTATACCACAGATAACTATAAATCTTCAGAATGGAAGGATCCGCGGTGGCTCAGTGGTAGAGCGTTCACCTCTGGTCGTCGGTTCAATACCTATTCGTGCCATGTGGGTCCTATGTTGGATAAACACCGTGTGCATGGGTTTTCTGGGCTTTTCCCGTTTCCTCCACCTTCTTCATTCCGCCAATTATTCCATCATCATCATCCATTCGTCCTGATCCAAAGTTGCCTATAGATTTTAAAATAGAATTAAAATTACAATTTAGAATGAATAACGCAATCATAAAACCGAAAGAAGTGAGCCATACCAACACATCATTTCTATGTCATTCAGATAACCTAACCACACCTTATTCAGTAATACAAATGCACCTTCATGTCAAGATTGTTGACACTTGATTAAATACAGCAAGAAAGACCAACTGTACAATCTGATCAAAATGATTTTTTTTACTTGATGGTTTATAGGCAACTAAATACTTCAGTCCATTTCGTCTAACGTCATTGTATCTTTCATGGGTGGGAGAAAAATATGCCTTCTGATCTTAATTGGTCATCATCCAGATTTGTATGGTCGTGTAAGTGAATAAAAGCAGTATAATGACTGGTTCCTTGTTATGAGAATATATCCTTACTTTTAAACTAAATACCACTATATTTATTCAAAAGTAAAGATTGACAGCATTTGGGAGTTGATATAATTTACACTTAAGTAATAATGAACAGTGTCAAGAAGAGAGTTGGTAGGCGTGTGTGTAGTCCATTTGCAAAAGCGCCCTTGTTTACAAAAACGTAAAATTGACATTTTGACATTATTGAGTTCATTTCATTATTTTCTAACACAATAGTAAGGTTTTATGAGTCCAGAACGTCTGTAAAATCATTTAATTGTAACAAAAAAAGTACACGACAGAATAAAAAATTAAAAGTAATATTTGTATATATTTTATCTTTCTCAATATTTTTTGGACAAAAATAAAATCTTGGTAAACTATAACTTCTACCGCTATTTCTAAGACATTCCTAGCTGCAATTTTTACCTAACTTTGAAAAGTAAGAAGTGCATTACAAATGTTTTTGTCGATTTCCCAACATATATGGCGCTTGGACAAGGGTGCGTTTGGAAATGGACTACACATATAAACTATGAAATTGGCCTTATTCCTGATACTTAATCGCGTTAACCCGAGAGGAAAACTATTGTCTGGATTTGAAAGTTTGAAACACAGATGTAAGTTTTACTTAGGGTTACCATACGTCCCTATTTTAAAGGCTCTGTCTGTGTTCGTACTGTACGTTGTAAAAATTAAATAAATGTCCGTACTTTTCACTTATTGAATTATTGCCTCTTAATTACGTATTTTAAATCCATTTATGTCCATAAATGTATAACACTATTTATTGAGACTATCGCATTGCAACTAATGCGAGTTGTTCCTAGAGTGTTAAACTTCTGTCTGAATTTTCGGGGAAATGTTGGAATAGTATTTTTCACACTAGCCCAAGTTCACCTGCTTTTTATATAGCTTCTGCAAAAGTTAATAGAATACTTGGATGCTAGCTACAATTTTCCTTTAAAACTAAGTTTTAAAAAAGTAGTTTGTATGGGCCATTTTAGAAACTTTTGAGCTCAGCCCGTCAAGATTATAGGAGTGCAATGCTTGTTGAAATCCACAAACATCCATGCCCTAGACGGGATTCGAACCCGGGGCCTAACGCCTAAGGCTACACGACGACCTCGGTCGGCAAAAGTGACCTAACTAAGGACGTAAGTTTATCATTACTGGCATAATTAAAGTGCAGTGCTTTTCTATTATTAGTACTTATAAGTTTATCATTATTATATTGAATTGGAAATTCAAAATTTATTCTCAATCATATACACGAGCGTCGGATCATAATAGTAAGTCCATCGCAGGAATATTTGATGATACGTTATTATTATTATTACAGGAATGGTGACGGCGATTTCAGTATCATTTATTATTATTATTACCAGGAATGGTGACGGCGATTTCAGTATCATTCCTGAGAGTGACATGATCGAGGAAAAAATGACCAAACTAATTCAGTTCTTTCAGGAACAACACTGAAACAAGCTGACTAACAGAACTGGTTTACCGAGCTACCGTAGCTCAGTGGTAGAGCGTTGGCGTACCATTCGGGACGTCGTGCGGGTTCATTCCCAGCGGCCGACCATCCTGACTGAGGTTTTCCCGGGGGTTTTCCTCAATCCCACCAGGCAAACGCCGAGGTGGTACCCTGGCCAACACCTTCCCGAACTCTTTCCCCTCCCCTATTCCGGCCTGAGCCTTACATGCCTAAAGGTCATAAATAAAATTCAAAATTAAACAGAACTGGTTTGTTAACTTGTTAACTTAACATATCTGCAATATCAATTGTCCTAGTTGATACGAAATAGTTTTGTTCCGATTATAAAGTAATTTATTAGAACGGAATTAATCTTTTCGTAACCAGCATTTCTATTGGAAGTGTGGTAATATGAAGACTAAATTTTATTGGACGGAGGTTAACAGCACGAATAGAGACAGTTCTGTAACACGTAGCGTAAGTGGATAGTAAACGCAGTAGACATTCTTCTGTTATTTTTTCGAACGGTCTTTTAAAGTCATGCATATTCATTTCTATAGTCCACAGTTGTATTGCTAAATTGAAGGATTGAAGACCATATGCTCAAGTATCCAGTTGGAATTGAAGTTATATTTTCCTAACAAGTTTGAAAAGTGCAAAAATTAATTTATTTTCACATGTTCTTTTTTTTCTGTAATTTTGACTTCCATCTATTTTACCATCTACAGGGGAAACCATTGTAATGTGTCGTCATAGTTGTAAATTTTCGTTGAGTTTAAGTTAGTGTGGTCACCTATCGCATTTTGTAACATTGAAATGTTTTACAAGCTACGCCATAATCAAGCTTTCAACAATTCACATTTATTGTTTTTATTAATGCGACAGAAAAACCTCGCATGTCTGAGGCATGAGTCTCTGGACAAGTTCACTTCTTGCGTCGGGGAAGTGGAAGATAGAGGTTCTAGCCTTTGTATAGGTACCATACCGTGGAAGGAAACATGGTGATTATTTTATATTGCCTCTCATCAGATGGAGATGACGTTCTAAGGACGGGGCCTACGGTTTAACGTGGATTCGGAAACACAATGTTCAATTTCTTCCCACTAGGTAGAGTTCTCAATTGGATCGAGCCAGATGTATTCGGGTCACGCGTGAGGAGGGGCCGAATCCACTCAGTAACGAGTCGAATCAGGTTGAAGCTCAACCAAACCTGACCAATTGAGAACGCTACTACCGGGAATCGAAATGGGGTCACCTTTACTACAAGGTGACGAACGAAACCACTCATCCATAGGAATATATTAAACTACAAGATGAGAAGTTCCTAAATTTGATATCATATAACGAAATTTTACCGATGTTCTTAAATTATTTTCCCACTTTCAAATTCAAAATCAATTTTCCATTCCAATATTCCTTCATATAGTTCACCTGACCAAAATAAACTCTTCCACTGTTCCCTCAAACAGCTCAGGTCCAATCGTACTCACTCTTCAGCCATGTAGACTGATGTTATCCTTAGTTCCAATATGCGAATGCTGGAATTCTACTATAATAGAGAACCTGGCCCCTACTTTTCTTATTATTTTCCCCGAAAATTGTGCTCACTGATTCAAATTTGAAACTGGCTTACTCTGTAGCCGCTTGTGCAGCTCATAACTGTAGTTTAGGATACAGATGGTAATAACATAGTTTGGAAAGTGAAATCTGAGGAGCCCGTCAGTGTTAGTGACTTACGTGCGGAGGACTCAACAGCTTGAAAACTTGATTTCAGCATTAAATAAGCAGAAATCCAGGAAATACAAGGTTCGGAAACAAATGACTGCTTTCGTACCTAACCCTACTACTGAGTTTCGTACTAGTGGAGTAATTATGCCTGCCCCTTCATTCAAATGGTGTTCATTTGCAGCGACACATCTTTGGTACGAAAAAACCCACGGTACTTTTCCATTATGTCGAATATTGTTTATTCCAAGTTTGGCGTAGTTAGGTTTAACTGGATGGAAGCAATTTCAACAATATACGTTTTAGAAACTGTGTTGGCAACAATGAACCACTGAACCAATCAAGATTGTTCCGGCAGCTCGGAGCTAGTCTAGTGAAGACCTTTACAACGACGCCTCAAACATATCTCTATACCTTGCAGTTCCTGACATTTAATTTTATGGACACGGACATACTGAGCTATTTTGCTATAGCTTTGTTATTAAGGGACCTAAAATGAGTTTCAAATTTACAAACTCCCGTAAAATATATTATATTTTATTTTAAACTAGCTGATTTGTCCGCCCGTTAGTGCGGGGTGAATAAAATGTGTTTAAAACAGTCATCGGGACCATCACCAATACTCGCTTCCCCGTGGCGGGCTGCGCCCCTAACTTAGGGAGTTTTGGGGGCTTCTCGGTCCCTTTTATTGTAACCAGACTCTCCGGGGGGGTGCACCCCATGATGCACATCTGCCCCCATACTCTCCGGGGGTCTGCGCCCCCATAGGAAGTTTTATCTCATTTATTGTAACCTACCCGTGTTTTAACCTTCATACCAAATTTCGTTTCTCTAGTTTCAGTGGTTTGGAAAATGTGTTTTTGGGCGGCCACTTTGGATTAAGATGGCGACTTTTTAAAACGTTTTCTTATATTATCGTGACCTACTCGTGATGGTACACCTTCATACCAAATCTCATTCCTCCAGCTCGAATGTTGTAGAAAATGTTTTTGGGAGGCCATTTTGAATCCAAGATGGCGACTGATATAATAACTTCCAAGACGGGTCCAATATCTGATCATGTGCGAAAAATTATTCCAATCGGTCAAGCCGTTCTGGCGTGATGATAATACACACATAGTCATTTTCATTTTTATTTAGAGAGATTACAACTCACTACTCTAATCACAACGATTATGACATGTAAAATCAACTAACATCCATGCCGCAGCCGGGACTGGAACCCCCAAACTTCTTGGACCTACCCTAAAACGTAAGATCACATAACACTGAAGCCAGTTTTAACACAAAGTGAGAAAAAAATAACTTTCCCAATTCTGTAAGGAGCCGGCCCCCCTAGTCCCTCTCTGGCTACATCCCTGGTCAGCATATACAAAAGAAGAAAGTATCTACTTACTAAATTGTCTATTTACTGAAGCAGATTTCCCTTACAAGAGCACATCGTTTATTGCCCTTTTATATTTCACTTTATTAAAAATCATAAAACTAATTTACTAATGAAATAAAGTCTAGTTCTGAGTTTTGTAGCCGCGAGGGAGGAGTCGTAGCGAGATCATGGGTGGGAAGACACTTTTAATAGCCAATGCGAGGTAGGTAGTGAAAGCGCAAGTTCTCGCTGATTGCTTGTGCACTTCCCTCTTCACCCAGGACACTATCCAAGACCCCTATCAGAGGTCTACAGAACTCAGAACTGCACAATACTGATTCATCCACTGCTAGTTTAGTAAAAAGATGTTAACTACGATTTGTGACATAACTTAATACAGTTGTTTGAAATATGTATTTATTAGGCAGGGCATAACGTGTTAGGCCTTCCTTATCAATGTAATTAAAACAGAATTTCACAAGGTTACTTCCGCAAAAGACTTTTAACACTTAAGAGATAATCAGTTGCATGTTTCCAGAACATGTACTTTTTTTCAAAAGTCGATACACGATAGTTGCAATAGAATCCCATTACTCTGGAAGCGGAAGTATAAATGTTATCTTTTTGTAAATCTATACACAAGAGGAAAGAGTATTTTGTAATGTGTATGATTGATGTCATGCGCAACAGAACTGAGGTGAAATAACTGGTCTAGTCGTATTTTCGACTAAACTTCTTAATTAAAATGAATGATACAAGTGTTTGATAAGAAGTTATTAGTTGTGTAACCGTACAAATAGTACGAGGGTGCTTCATGCATACATTATGTGTGTGTACCTTCTTAACATAGCAATAATAGTATTATGGCTGCTGATACGATAAACAATAATAAACCATATTTGTCGGCAAATCCGTACGAACTCCACGCCGCACTGAACGGTGCCTACCAATATAATAAAAGTGTGTTTTAGGTACCCAAGAGACAACACGGCATCGTGTATTCATCAGTGCTTCTGCATTCTTTCTCGAATTTTCACCCCAGTGTGATTCAGATATTATAGTAATGAAAGGTCACATCTTTACAACTTAAGTAGTCAATGAGAACGAAAATCACAACTCAAGACACTTCAAACCTACCTGTTTACTGTATGAAGAAAGCACATAAGTCGAGGGTCTGCATATAATCAGCCACAGAGTGATTGAATTGTTATTAGGGTCATTCTCCTGAAATGGAGTATTTTGTGAAACTTCACTTTTTCTCACAAAAGATAAGCCCAAAATCACTTTATTTGCTTCTTAAAACACTTCTTATAACTGGTCCAGTTTCTATCCACTTTTATATTTTATTAATATTTATGTTTTTGTCTCAAATATGCTTAATATCAACTCCATGGAATAATTCACTTGTATTTTCATGTTTGAGACATGTTTCCAGTATTTGCTTTTAGTTTCTCAGTTAATTATCAACAATTATTCTTCAGAATAATTTAGTTCGAAACACGAATCGTAATTAAATAGAAAATAAACCTATTGGTATAAGAATTACATTTACTGAAACACATAAACACCCGCTTTTTCATCACCTTGATGGACTGACAAAAAAAAGTTGTAATAAAAGTGTGAACCTGGCAACACTGCACATTTTTGCATGCGTTAGAAAGGACACATCCAGCTTAGTCTCGTTTCAGTGGAACTAGTAGGAAGATGATTTTACAGTCGACTTATTGCGGAATAGAAAATTAAAATCAGGTGTGTCTCACTTATTAATTATCAACTCCATGGAACTCATAATCATAGTATTTTATTTTAATTTCGGTTTATTATAATTATGAGGAGAAGTGAAACACTGAACACTTCATTCACTCTTCATTGTAGAATTCAATTCTCTCTGTAAGGAATATAGCAACGAAAAAAGATTAAAAAAGCACGTCAACTCCATGGGAATGAACTCCATGGAAATTACTCTATATTTTGTAAATTGAATAAATAAATAATACAGTATTGATCTCTGAGTACCTTCAAAATGTACTCAAAATGCCTCCAACATTCCTACAAACTAACATCTTTACAATTTAAAATAGTTCAAAAATATTTTTTTACTATCCAGAAAGCCCTGTTTGTGGGGAATGATCCATAAACATAGCTGCTTGGTAATTTTCAGTGACTTGGCTAATAGGAACTATCCATCATGCATACAGTTTTCAGAAATACTGGGAGTACAAGAAAAAAACCCAGAAGCGTGAAGGAGATTTGAACGCGGGTTGATGAGTTGGAAGTCCAGCGTCATATACTCATGCTCTAAATTGCCAGTTAAAAGAAAACACTTACAGAGAGTCAGAAGTACGTTACCTGAATCCCGAAGAAATAAACTAAGTTGATCCGACTACTTACGCCGCATTTTAATCATTTTTGTAGTTGTTAATTAGAGTTCGGAATTTTCATTCACTGAAAATATTTCCCATTTCTACCAAAATAAGAACTAATCAAAATGGGGGCAGCAAACTCTTTTATCAAACTTGCATGCATAGCTACGATAAGAAACTGTTTTCTCATTTTGCGCATGTGCAGAACTTAAAACGGATAATATCCACCTAATCATTAGAGAAGTCTCTGAGATTTTCGTGTTCACAATGAAACAACGCGAAATACTAAAAGTTCTGCAGGACTTTCCTGAGAATTCCTGGTTACGTTTACAAGATTTTTAACAGTGTAAACGAACGGGTGAGCTTCTAAGGATGGAACCTAAGGCTTTTGGAAAAATGCGCTCAGAACCACTGCGTTCAGTGGACCTTAACAATGCATTAACCCGTGACCACGTGCAGGGAAAGTGAGTCTGCTAACCTCTCGACCAGCCTAGGGGCGGTTAGGCGAATAAAGCAACACAGCTCAGTGACTTACGTTGTTTCTCTGCACACTCTTAGATTATTGTCAATACCTCCTGTTTCGAATTTCGTTGATGGAATTCACACTCGTCAATCTTACTTAATTCTTAGAAAATAGTTTTAATATTTTAATTTAAGGTTAAATGCATAATGTTAGCTACGTTTACGATAATTTATTGAAAGGTACGAAGATGTATGTTCTCTATTTACTTTGCTTCTGCTTAGGTTGTTTCTTTCAAAAGTTTTGCACTATTTGAAACTAATTTCTCCTTGTAAGAGATCAAATACGCTACAATCATTACATTTTCACGTTTATTGATTTAGGAAATACATTTTTGGAACTATTACAGTCTTCAATTTTGTTGACTGAGTACAGAAATAACGTACGTTAAATATAGTTTGTATTTTTTCTACCCTGTACGATTGCGGATACTTTACACAGAGGCGGTGCACTCACATAATTAACTTGTTTTGGTTTGAGTGATGATTTGCGACCTAATCGTCCATCTCAGCTAATCCAGATGTAGTGAGTGTGGTCATTTTTACTCTGTTTTTGTAATATTTTCATATTTCTGAATAATTATAGTCTTTTTGTAAGTTCAAATCAAGGTTCCCGTAAGTTGATGTTACGAATTAGATACCAAAACATTATAGCTTACGTTATTATGACAATTGCGTAAGCGACATTATATGCAGGAAGAACACATTCTTGAGGTGGGGGGTAAGTGTGTTTTAAATGTTTTTAAATTACGATGATTATATAAACTGCAACATCCATGTGAATGATTCTATGCACAATTAAGAGAGAAATATTTTACACTTTGTAATCATCTCTGAAGGACAAAACTTTGAAATTAACTTCTTCAGAAACGTATCCTCCATGAATGCAAACATGTCCGTTAGACAAACAATCGTAACAATGTACGCTATAAATGTTATGCTCTGTTTTCTAATTCGTATCATTAACTTCTTATAGACACATTGATATGAAGATTTGTGTTAAATTTTCACAAATTTAACATGTGACGAGACAGAGTAGATATGAGTACTCACGCTTCATTTGCATTGACTGATGTAGCTTCTAAGATGGAGACCTACTGTTAACGTGGAGTACGAACCACACTCGGATTTAAATCTGTAGTAGAGTGTCGATTCACAGACCGTGTAATGTTCTTCGTTACTAATTTAGCCATTTTTTATCTTCATATATAAGCAACAAATTACAAACACCGGGTCTCATTTTGTCGAACCGTTTTCTATAGACTACTTCCTACACCTTGCTTATGCGCGAGACAGGTATCTATGACCGAAGCCCTGAACAAGCTTGAAGGATGACGTTCCTCAGCGGCGAGCACTCTTATGGGGGATTTACGGTGACCAAGTCCTTATTCGAGCGGCTTATTGAAACACACTTAACTTGTGTGAAAATATGTGCGAAGTATCTTCAAATAAGGGTCGGAGATGAAAAAGTATAGACGTGATCAAAAGTTTCACTTAAAATGTGGAAGGAGTGCACATTTTATAGGTAAAATATTACATATTTTGGGAATACTGTGCTTTTAATTACTGCAGTCTTCCTTTCGTCAACCAAAAGGTCAATTTTAGTTTGTGCTCGGATGCTTACGGTTGTCCGAAACAGTTGTTTTACTTTCAATCCGTCAGTTTTTTGGAAAGTTAGTGCAGAAAGAGAAAAGCAAGAGAAAGACGGATATAATA
This sequence comes from Lepisma saccharinum, assembly GCA_022664845.1. Classification (NCBI taxonomy): domain Eukaryota; kingdom Metazoa; phylum Arthropoda; class Insecta; order Zygentoma; family Lepismatidae; genus Lepisma; species Lepisma saccharinum. Next base: position 4,969 of record JAGDQP010031104.1, on the reverse strand, counting down.
TGGTTTAGGGAAGGCAGAAAGGAAGCATTAGTGATCAAAGAAACATTTTCTTCCGTTGGAATTTGTTGCATAATTCTGCTTTTGGGGCGAGCAGCGAGCGCCTCGCACACAAATCAACAGGAAAGCGTTGTTCCTTAATTTACAGATTGCATTATATCAGCTGAGTTGAGTTGGCGCAATAGTTCATCATGTGTGAAAATGAAATCCTTTTGTGTTGTTTTTTTTTTTAAATTTTGTTTATCAGCTTTTGGTAATTATCTAAACTAGTAGACTATTACCAGTCCTGTAAACAAACAAAATGTGATTTATATAAACACTTCATAAGGAAGTTATATATTACATTTCCAATGTTTCTCCATGTATTCTGTAAATGACGTTTCCGTATAAAACTTTCATAGAAGAAATTAATACAACGGGAAGCATAAATACAATTTTCACGCATCACACATAACTTCACACAATTGTTGTAAATATATGATAAATCATAAGAAAAATGGATGATTAATGATCAGCCGTAGTTGTTGGAGTGTCAGTCATTGAGGTCATTTCCAGACTTATTCAATTGTTATTTTGGGTGGTTTCTAGAATGCACTGGCATGGCGTTTACTGCAGAAAAACTTCTTCCGAGGACATGCATTTTTAAAATCCTGTGGAACTATTCCCAGCAAATTTACTTTTAAAAAAAACTTTATTATCGGGGAGATATTGACACATTGAAGGTAAGAACCATGTAATGTTGAGAATGTTTATCAATTTACTACTTTTATTAATGCACAGAAGAGGACACTCAACCATCACTAATTATTTATTCTCATCAACGAATAGGCCTATGAGGCGGAAAAGGTGAAAGAAAGAAGATTAAAGTTTAAAAAGAAGAATAAAGGAAGGATACTGAATATATTCGTGAACATGTCATGGCTATAACTTATAATATTTCCGAAACTATATACGACAAGGGTGAACCATATCTTTCAGTAGTAAACTTCATAAATACGCACTTTGATCAACAGGCATTGAAAACTTTTGATTGACACAATCTTGGCTTGAGAAAATGATATCTCTATTTTACAACATTTAAAAAGTTTAACTGTTCTGTAAATCGTTTTATTGCTATTATAATACCTGTGCTAAGATGGAACTTGAATCGTAAATAACTCCTTACAGACTACCGGTAAAAAAAAAAGAAATAGAATATATATGCCAAGTACTTTTCAAGTATGCTTGTTTCTTTAAAATTGCACTAAAGATGAAATAAATACAATTTTGCCTAAGAGTCAGACACAAACTCTAATCTCAACTATAAAAAACAGGTGACCCCAAAGAAAAACAAACTTTCTGTTCATCCTGTGCTATGTTACCAGTTAGATGAATTAATTTATTTACAAAAAGTGAATAATTGAAATTGCTTATTTTGCGGGGAGGAGAATCTATGAAATCCTTGATGAGAGTAGAGCGCAACGCAGAAAGCAATTAATACCTTGGGTTGCAGTACTACCTGGTGCTCCTCTTCGGTGTATCCGTATCCTACATCATGTAAGGATAAATCAAATATAAACCAAACAGTTTTTCCTACTCATTACTGAATGAGTCTATAGTCACTTGTTCCAAGATGGTGCCCTTCATGACATTTTGTGAAGAGCAACTAAATAAACAGATATAGCTAGGCATCAAAGGTACTGTTTACTACATTCATATTGTACTTTTACAGCGCGACAGTAACGCTTTAGTTATCACGTATATTCATGACGGAGTTAAACCGAATTCTAAAGTGTACAAAGTAGGACACCTTTGCACAGACCTGTGCAGAACTTTAGTATGGTTTCTAACTAATGCTTGCTACAGAAATATGATCATAAAATTACCTAGGCCTATCTGCGTTTGGAAGAACGGATGAAAAATATAATACGTTACAAACAGAAATAATATCATAATATAATCAGGAGATTGTCTTCTTTGAACAGCGGATAAAACCTGTAACATGCCATCATTGGTGAAACTATACATTTGCTATTCGACGCCATATATCGGAAAGACCGAAACAGTTCTCATGAAGCCACAGTTGACAATTCTTGCACTGAAACTGAAACTTGAGTATAATGCCACGAAACAGTTACAGCTTTCTCATTCATGTGTCAACTACTATAGAAATTAGTGCGAAGTGATAAGTATGACAAGGAAAAAATCTAGACAGACACTTAAGCAGTGGCGTACGTTCATTCGTTCAGCAAGGAGAGATCGTTTAATTTTTATTTACCCTCGTATATACACAACACCTGACTGTCGACTATATAAAAACAAGTAATAAGTAAAAATTGTTTAAGTACCTGGTTATAGCTGCTATGACTATGTGTTGTACCAAATTCTATTATGGATACTATGACACGTTTCTTCATTCGTCACACAAATGAAACAATTTATTTTTTTGGTACATCTTCACTGTTCGTTAAAGAGAGAAATACTTATCATTTTTTTTAAAGAAGGAACGTTGGAAGAAGAAGTCTTTTAAAAGAGACATCTGGTAACCATGATTATGAATGCAATGTTGGTTTTAATGAGTCCTTTTCTTTAAATTGTTTTGCTCAATAACAAAAGACTCGTTAAACTACTAAGCAGAAGAAAAAATAACAATAGAAAGAGATATGATAGAAGTTAGTGAAAGAAACATCTTTCAAGGAATTGTAAAAGAAAGAAAGATCTTGGCTAGAGACAGATGCTGTCACTTAATTCTCTGTCGAATATAGTCACGTTGCTTTAATAATATAAAAAAAAAAATGTCTTAAGCATATCTTAACACCGTTAACAGGTGACAGTTATCAGAATATAAAGGAAAACAGTGAACAGGCGTTTCTCAAAGTCGCCGTAAGCCGCTCACCAGAGCAATGCGATGATCTGTTATGTGTGTCATAATGTGTACCTATGTACTCTTTACTCACATCTCTTTTGAAGACGTTCTTCTGAACTTTTCTTTTTAAAGTTAACATCCGTTATTTCTTTATTTTTTTTTACCACATTTTATGACTTCTCATTCCATTATTAATACGTTCGTATGAATATAAATGACCACGAACCAACTGACGCTTCTAGGTTATAAAGTTGTCCACGTTCGCTCTACTAACATATCATTGGTTCAATTAGGTCGAGTTTACGACAATGACATTTCTTATTAATATATGAAGGGTGCAGGGAAAGAAGAGGGAGGATGTCCATTTCTGAAAATAAAAATGAACTTGCAGTCCTAACCAATAATAAACAATGACAGCTAACTGCCAGGGAAATTCCAATCCAAAAGCGCAAATAATGAACAAGTTGTAACGGTTTTAAGAATGCGTATTACAAGAAAACACCTTCCTTAGACATCCCCCCTCCCCTTCCACTTGGTACTTTAATCCACAAAACGTGATTAGCTGATATAATAATGTCTCTATTTTTCTGTCTCGAAATTAGGTTAACGATATATTAATGATTCCCCCTCATTACTTAAGAAAATAATGTTACTCAAAATCCAATAGTAGCAGAAAGATAACACTTTAAACTGTTGTAAACACATTGAAGTAAATTGATGTAAAATCATTCCTGTCCTGTAATATCGAGAAAAGATCCATCACTTGTGTTAGCCAGTCGATGAAAAGATATTTCTTAAAATTAAGAGCAGTCATTCTGTACATAAAATACAATCCTTCATTCAAAATGTTCGTTCTGTCGAACAGGTTTGCAATCTACGTATGCATGGCAATAATGGCTTATATAGGCTAGATATAAAATTATAATGACAAATATTAACATTATTATTCTGATCATCAGTAAATATTTTCATTTTTACTGGGCGTAACCTGGGCATGATGAACGAACGGTGATTGGCCATTGTCCTCCATCGAATGAGGAGCCTATTAGTGTCTTAAGAGCTGACTGTTTTAACTATCTGTACTACTGGTATCCCCACTGTGAATCGAACGGGAGATTTTCATCACAACGTGACCAGCGAAATCACTCATCCGTCGTTCGGGCCATCGGTAACTTATCATTAGGGATCGGATAGCTATAGCTGGAAATGTGCTTGCATTTATGCCCTAAAATGACCAAAATATACCCTAAAATCACCCCCAGCTGTCAGTGTTGCTAACATGTAAAATTAGTTGTTTTTTTATGTTTCTACACCGTTGGATTTATCCGCACCAACATTAGCATAAAAATGATTCGACAGAATAGAAAAACAATTTTGTGTGGTTCGATTCCCCAAGCATTATAGTTGTCAGTGTTGACAACCTATTGTAAAAAATCTATTTTTGAAATGCCTTCCACATCTACGTTGTGTGCGACTTCGGACTGGCCGAGTGGTTAGTGTGGTAATGGGTTCAATTTCCGGCGGGGTCCATTGAACAGAGTTGTTCGGAGCTCATTCTACCAAAAGCTGTAGGTCTCGTCCTTAGAAGCTCATCAGATCGTTTAGGACGTGAATAACAGTTCATTCATTCCTAGTACTTTTGGTGATAATTATTGTTTCTGGAATATGTGAATGTGTTTTACGAATCAGGATTTTAATTTATGTCTTAACTTTTGATTATCTAAAGTAGTGCTGATATAGACTGAAGTAAAATCAGGAGGTAGAACAAATGCATAATCACTCGACTCTCACCAGAAGGCAATGATACCACAACTCACGCAAAGGTGCAAGATGAAAAGAAGAGGCTCTTAATCTTTTCCCGATGTAATTACGAGCGCCCATGGAAAGATGATGTTCAGCATCAAAGGCAAAGAAAGTCTTCTTATCTTCTGATCGTTGACTCTCACATTAAACAAAAGATCATGAGCGGAAGTTTTAGAATGTTTCTCATAAATTTAGGTTATGGCCGCTTTGCAGCTATATATATATATTTTAAAAGATAATATTTCACGCTTGAAATGATTAACAAACTATTGTTAATGTGTTTTTAATTTCAGTCTGTTTGCTAATTGATGCCACCCATTGTGT
>JAGDQP010031103.1:3513-22153 GCA_022664845.1 Lepisma saccharinum | reverse complement strand
AAAAGAAGTGGATAAAGTACTTCGAGGGCTGTAGAACAGAAAATCACCAGAAGATGATGGAATCAAACAGAGATGTTTAAATGGGGAGGTGAAAAGATGGAAGAATAACTTGCGAAATTATTCTCCATGTGTCTGAGGAAGAAAGAAATATCCTCAAGTTGGAATAATGCTATTCGTATTTTGTTCTACAAGAAAGGAGTCAAGGAACGCATCGAACACTACAGACCAATTAGTTTACTGTCAGTTCTATACAAAATGTTCACAAAAGTTATTTTGAATCGTATTAGACAAGATCTAAATTTTAACCAGGGAAGGGAACAAGCTGGATTTCGTCGTGGATTTAGCATCATGGATCGCATACAAGCAGTGAATGAAGTTATGGGGAAAACTAATGATATGTCTGGGATTCATAATATAGAGTGGATTTGAGTCCAGTATTAAAATACGCAAAATTACATAAACTTTAAGATAATTTAAAGGTAGAAATAAGCTCATAACACAGGTAAAATTATAAGAAACAGAAAAGTGGTTTTATTCATATCAAAGCGACAGCAGTGGAAAAAGAAGAAGCAGTCATCTTTTCATTTAAACAAGAACATTCGTCATGGAGATACTAAGTTATGTTCTGCCAAGAAATTATTCACCAATAGATGAGATCATTAGAAAAAGAAGTAATATAATCTTTCAAGCGTACAGATTTCAGATACAATAACAACACATGTATTTAAGAAACTCTAAATCCTATAGTGGTTCTCGGCACGTTCCCGATTATATACAGGGTGTAGAAACTAAAAACATTTCCAGAGATTATTGGAGTTTTATCTCTGATATCATTCTACAATTCAAACTCTCCAATTGGCGAACAACACGTTCGGTTGGAAATATTAAATATCAAATCTCTCCTATTTACTACAAATACGGAAACGTACCTTCCGTTTTCACACCCATATCACCAAACAACACCTGAAGATATCTCGAATCAATTATCTTCCCTTCTGAGAAAAATTACCTCTCCGTCCCTTCCTAAAAGTCACAGCATTTGGGTGACTTCACCTCCTAGCAGCAGGGTTGAATTCTTTTTTTTTTTTCCAGAAAAATCATTTTTGTTGATATTTTTTATTTAAATATAAAAAAAAATGATTTAAATAACTTGCGGCATTGATGCAGCTACTAGATTAGTTTTCCTTTTCACATACCTTAGCCAATAAACACTAAAGTAAAATTCACAAATATGTGGTGTTCGCTACGGAAGATAGCCATGAAAAATAGGGCAATAATAACAAATCAGCTTTCCTTCTAAAATGACGTCTGTGCCTTCCTTCCTTCCTAAGTAACCGCAAATTTCATAATCGCAATTGCTTCCTTTTTCTACGCTACATCTCCCAACTAAAAATTGTACTATCCATTTGAGAACATCTTATAATAATAAATTCCATAAAGTATGGGACCTATTTTGGAGCCGGGTCGCTCAGTGGTAGAGCGCTCACCTCTGGTCCGTGGGGTCCCCGATTCGATCCGTGCTCGTGCCATGTGGACTTCGGGGTGAACGAAAACTGTGTGCGTGGATTTTCTCAGGGTTCTTTCGTTTCCTCCCACTTTCTTCATTACACCAATTCTCCCATTATAATGTATTCAGTCTGATCCAAATTTGCCTAAAGGTCTTAGATAAAATTTAAAGCTATTTAATACATTGAAATCAATTGTGGATACACAGTTTTGCATATTCATCCTTCAGCTTACACATACAGTTTATACTTCCATTAAGAATAATTATTTCTGAGCAAGTTGTGAATAAATTAAATAATTTGATACAAATACATTTTGCATAATAAAAAGTAGGTAATGTTACGAAACAACAATTTTCGTTATGTAAACCAAAACTGGATTTTTTCTGTGTGTTCGTTTTCATACGTATCACAAAAATAAACATATATGTAATACAAATTGTAAACTTATAATGTGAATTGGGTTCCTACGTTCTCTTCTGAAATTTCGCATGTAATATAAAATGAACTAATCAAATAGTTTCTTACAATTCTAGGTCCATCAGTTTGGTTTGCGTGTACATCATAAGAGCCTATCATCACATAAGAACTGGAAGGTGAATTTTAAAGCTTACATAGGATTCAAACAACAAAATTATTAAAAATACTGCACTTTATTTCTACTTTTTTCAAAAATATATATTATTTGATTTAAATCATTGATTAAAAAAAATCATCTGATTTAAATCAATCAACCTTGCCTAGCAGTGAATCATTTCTAACCAATCAGAAAAGAGAAATAACCAGAAATAAGAACAATCGACTTTACATAAAAGCAAAATTACCAATTAGTTGTTATGCCAGTGATACAGTAGATGTCGGTCTATTCATCTCGCTGTCCGTGATCCATCCTAAAAGACAGTCAGTTACTAGTTTAATTTAAAAGCGAACTTTGTCAAGTTTTCGTTAGTGAGAAAAGTAGAACTTAGTATCTTGCGAACAATAGCAGAACTTTCACTCTATTAGTTAATGTCTAATGTTCTTAGTAGAAACAACGAACTTTAGCTTCTGTATGAGTTCCGAAAAACAAGAAGACGAATGAAAGAGATAGACATTAATGTAATAAAATGTAGTTTAACTCTTGTCAATTGTCAGAATCATAATATCCTCCCTTAGCTCTTAAGGATCAGCTGCATTTGGTATTTGTTACTTCTTTTACAGGCAGAAAGTAAGTATCCGTAAGTGTTCATTTGTGCTATGTTTAGGAACGTGACAAATATTCCGCTACGCGCCCACAGATGACTCAAACTAAGGCAAACGATCGAAAGATCAATAATAAATTAAAAAGAAAACAAACTATATGCTTATATTTTCTTGTTTTTCTGTTTTTAAAATGCCAAATAAAATAACTCGCACAACTTAGTTGCCTTAGTTATGCCAGGTACCGATCTTAACTTTTGCACTTAAGTGTGATTTTTTTTTAGACTTAAGATTATTCTTGCAACGGTGAATTTGCATTTTTGACTTAAGTAAGATTTTAGACTAAAGTATTTTCTTGCAACCTACCCTAGGGCCTTAGCTGCAGGTATCATTTGTCATTTGGCTGGTGTGACAGAGATAAAATCCTAGAAAACCTTAGCCAGGCAGTCGGCTGCTGATATCGAAACCAGGACCTCCCGAATGCGAAACCAACACTCCACCAACTGAGATACGACCGCTCGGTATTCTGGGGACTTTTATTCTTTACATTTTACACAAGAAAGTTACATGTGGTGTGATAAAAATCGACATTAAAAATATCAAAGGTTTCGAAATTTTTCAAATAAACAGTTCATGAACAGGAACCTCGGGATCATTCTGTAACCAAAAAAAGATCGGACCGAATAAAGGGCTGCGATTCACTAAGAACTTTAGAAATGCTAATGTGATTTGCCGACAGCAATAGGTTAAATGTTCCTAAACTAGGATGTGAAGACTGAATAAAAATTCGAAGTAGCTTGTCCTGGAACGAAAAGGAAGGAAAGTAAAGACTATATAGGATATTTCAACAACGAACGGCAATATTTCAGTGTATTTTCTGATACATCAATCATATCAAAGAGAATTCGGAAGATCTCTCCCTCACAAAGAACGGGGATGGTCTGGGTGGGAATTTTAGTTTGTGAGCAGACTTCGTGTGGTAATACGGAAATACTAGGAACACTATTCGGCCAACTGCGAGATAACATGGGTCAAAGATTACCTTACACCTTAGATACACTTCTTATACCTTAAAATGTTCTTCGCTATCACTGTAACAGGGACCGGGGACCGACCGTACTTATGCAGTGACCTGATACTTGCATAACCGACCGTACTTGTGTAGTGACCTAATACTGCATCTACTTCCAGGCCGCAACCCCTCGATAACAGGTATGCACAACTGCCGGATCACACTTGTGAGCTTCCACTGTGTGGGAGGCAAATTAAGATACCTCCTCCAATATTCACCCAGTGGGCGGCTGTTAAAGCCTCCGCCAAGTGTTGTACCTATGTGGGAGTTCGCAGGCACTGCGATCTCCCCAAGCTCGTGGGAGGATGAGGTTTCCTCCACCAAATATTCTCACTGAAACACTCAGCTTCGAGATATCAAAAACGTTGTTCTTTATTGAGGCATCTATTTACAACGGCAACCAAGTTATTCCCTTTCAATGTGGGAGGAAGGGAACTTCCTCCACCAACTTTCTGCTATTGGTGCCAGTTCATTATGTGGGAGGAAAGTAGTTTCCTCTCCACTTACGCAGGAGCGACAACCACTGCTTTCCACTACATGGGGTGGCTGTTAATAAACTACTACAAGACATACACTTTCACTTACATATATCTACAATAACACTCACATAAACTATTTCTTTTATTAGTAACAGTTCTTATATATTCTGGTATCACCGTCCATTAAATGTCTTTCAGTTCAAGAAACATTCACACACACTAACTCACTATGCTTGACTAAATGATATGTGCTGCCATCTCTGGGCCTCAATTCAACTACGACTGCTACATCGGCTAGGCTGGCTTAGTCTTCACCAGGGACACACTTCACACTGGATGGGCATATAACAGGCGGGAAGTAAGCCAAAATTCATCCCTGTTATATCATCATCTCTGCTAGCTGAAACAAAATTGGTGGACTCAACACGAGGTCACTGGTTCGAATCTTGTTGGATACAAAGTTTTTCAGAATTTGCATTTCATGCGGTGTAGTGAAAAGAATGAAAAATTTTGAAATATATATATATATATAATTGTAAAAAACTGTTATTCCAGACGATCGTGTTGAAACGTTAACAATTTCGTACGAAAAAAAAAGGGTTCCATGAAATTGAACTCATCTGTAATTTCCTTCTGCACATTTATATTTGTTCACAATCGTATGCACGTGGTATTTGCCACTAAAAATTGCATATTAAGAAAGATATTAAAGGTTTTCACGCAATAAGTCATGAGGATTTTTTTTAAAAAGGTTTCAACACGATGTACAGTTATCGTGTAACCTTTCTTTTCATTCTTTTTTATTACAACGCATGAAATACTAATTTTGGTTTAAAATGATAAAATTTTGCACCTAACGAGACTCGAACCTCTCGTCCGTTAAACCCACCTCTCTTCCACTTCAGCCACCGTTATTGATGATAAGAAAGAAAATTTTAAGGCATAATAGATGTATCTTCGGTTTTACGAATAATACGCCCTAGTAATATATATATACAGGCTTTTCTCTCAGGCTTTTCAACGATATATTTCAAAACCCAATTTGTGACTTAATTTTTTTGTTTTCCTCACCATTCTCCTCCATTGGTGGTTGAGCCAAAGGCGGATTTTATTAACCAAACATAGCCTCTCAGCCATAATAGCCAATATCAGGATTCCCACGCATCCTGGAATATCTAGAAATCCTGAAAAGCTCTTGCATTTTTTTGTATTGATCCCGGATTGTTGGTACTGGTCCTGGAATTTTTAAAACGTGTTTTGAATTGTAAAATATATTTCCTTTAAAACCTAGAGGAAAGACAGGAATAAGATTAAAGGACTATGTGACAAGATTACTGAAATAATTTAAAAGCAAGATACATGACGCAAGTATTGCTATAAAAAGATAAACAAATGAAAGTGGATATGAAAACATAAATTGTATTTAAAATTTCTTATAAAGTAGAATATTCTAAAAAAAAAAAAAAAAAAAAAAAAATAAAAAAATAAAAAAAAAAAAGTACGGAGAAACAAAGGGAAGCATCGCTACAAAATTTGACGAGGAACTTGCTCTTTTGCAAAAGGAAGTAATCATCTGTAAAAACTTTTGGTTTCTTTGGTTCATATGAATTTATATTGTTCACATAAATTTCTATTTCTAGTCTTATTTTTTCCTTATAAGTGAGCCAGTGTGTACTTTTTTCTCTGATAGAAGTGTTCTCTATGTCTGCATTTGATTCTCTTTTTTTATTGGGAATGTAAATAGTAAAATGAGGATTTTTTTTTTTAAACTGTACAAAATAAACTGGGTGGATCGGATGAATGTGAAGGAAGTGGTGGTGTCAACTTTTTAGTTTGTTTTCATAGTTATTACAATCACTATCTTTGAAAAGCATTTCCAATTGTATATTTAGGTATGTTTTGGCATTTGTATGAAAAAAAAAAAAGTAAAACACACCTGAAAAAGTCCTGGATTTTAAAATGAATAAAAGCATGGAAACCATGGGAAAGTGTTTCGGCATTTTCTCAAATTTCCATTCGTTCCGAAAATATAGGGGTAGAAGCAAACTTTATGGACACTGTATATCCGGTCAGTTCGGCAATACTCATCATGTCATATTCTCTTTGAACAAATGCCGCAGTTATTAGGCCTATATTAGAAAAGAGGTGTGTGGGTGAATTACTGACCAACCCACCACTGAATACGAGCCTGTTTCAAAGTGCGGGAAAAAATTCTCACATATCTGTTACAAAAACTGTCAACGGATAGTCTTGAGTAATCATTCCAACACTTCTGTCCAGTCTGGTCGGTGTTGTTTGTTTTGTGTGAATCGACACCAATACGTCTGACCGGGAAGTAACACTTCGCGCTAAAAATTCCCGCGCTTACGAAGAACGTGGCGGTTTTACGTTTTAGTCTGAAGTAGTGTGGAGACCGTGTTTCAAGTGTCTTGTGATTGAGCGTTTTATTTGTCTGTAACAAAATGGATTGTGATAACGAAGAGAAGATTGAAAGAAGGAAAAGAAAACAAAAAAACATGTTACTCGCATCTTCCAAAAGAAGAAATCACGTCAATCTAGGCATATTTTGACATATTGGAGGAATAGAAGGGAGAGTGAAGCCCGTTGGTAAGTGCAGATTCAATTCCATAATAATTGTAGGTCTGTAACTGAATTCGACCTTGGAAGGATAATAGTACATTAAAAAGTAAGACGGGGGGAAGGGGGTATTCTGCCGCTTTTCGGAACTACAAGCTACCGAAATCATGGGAAAATTAAATTAGAGTTCATATTTACTAAAGTAGAGCTGATGCGACGTGGTAGGACTACCAGCAAAGACCTTTAATCTGCTGTATCCAAAATTCTGCAATGGGTACTTCCCAAAGCAAGTAGAGACTTTCCAGAAATTTTCTGAAGTAAAGGTACCGGTATGCGAAAATGATAATAAAACGACTCATTTTCCTATGAGTATTGGCGTATGGAAACACGGCTATCCAACGAGCTAATGACGTTATCTCTCACTGATAAGAAACTAACCAACCGTTCTTTGAATGTATATAATCCTTACTTCTGTGTGTTATGCAACCACGTATATCATTTAAAATCGTTCGGGGAAGAAAATCTATTTGAGATATCGACTTCCCGTAAACGAATAATTTTTACTTGATTAAATGTTGTTGCATTTATGCTCATTTTGACTCAACTTCATATTATTTTTGGGGGGGGGGGGGATCCTCTGCTCTCTTTGGGGAATTCCTTGCGCACCTTTTGCACAATTTCAGAACATGGAATTTTTAAAAGAGCAGGTTTGAAGCCTTTGACGGTACCATGTGACACTGGAAATATGAAGATGTAAAGTTGATATTTCCACGCTTTCGGCAGCTTGTAGCTCCGAAACACGGCGGGATATCCATTCCGGTCACTAACGCCATTTTCTTATTTTTTAATGCACTATTATATCTCGAAGTTTGTCGGTCGAAATGTCTTAACCTTGTATAAATACTTTGTAACTATGTAAGTTGTCAAAATAATTCCAAAAGAAAGGAAATAAAATTTAAATTCTAAATTATTCATATACTTGATCAGAAATAAGCCATCCATCTTTGTAGGGTGCAACTACTCTTGGTAGTCACCTTGAAGGTATGGCTTTGGTTAAACTTGTAACTGCTGATGGTCATAAATCTAGAGGATCATGAAGTCGGCTTAAATAAATTAAATAAAGATCATCATGTTGAATTCATGGTTGGGAAAACAAAGTGACGTATATAATTTTTCTTAACTTTTCAGAGGCGTTTAAAGTTTTAGCAAATACGTAGCTGTGCAATAACATTTATATTTTGTGTATTTCAGAAACTATTGAAGATAAAAATATGATACTTGGCTACGTTACAGATCTTTCTATGGGGAACATAGAGGTAGCCATAATCTAATTGCGTGTTTTTTTTTAGATTCTCCACTTTGTTCTCTCAGCAACGAATTACTCATTAATCAAAATGAAACTTACACGACTTAGTGTAAAGTATAGGCTTTCTATAGTCATTCATTGTGCTATCATAAGTGACAGTGTTGGCAACTTGTTAGTATAAAATTATTTTCTTCCATATGGCACTACGTCAGGTTATTACATAGTTTGAAGGGGGTCCAGCCCCCATCCGGAATTCAGATTTTCTTTTTGGTAAAATTAGTATAATTTTAGGTAAAATTACATGGAGTTTCGAAGTTCACTCGCCCAGATCAACCTAGGACCCATAACGAAAGGAAATTCTAGATACGTACCTGTTCCCCGCTGAAAGTAGACACCAGTTAGTCAAGAAGTAACTTTCTCTGCGCCTTCTTCGTCCGTTCACGTCCCGTGGGAGTATTGAAATTAATGATACGGAGCCCACTTCTTTGCCTAAAGTGGTAGATCCCGCCGAATTCCTCACCAGTTTGTTTACGACGTTAGTTACAACTCACAAGCTAACATACTGATGGAGCTGAGAAAGTTTTAAATTTCTTTCTTCCATGACAGTTACAATGTCAAAATACGTGAACATGCAAATTTTGGCAACTCGAGAGCAATTACTTTGGTAGATATCCATGATATAATAATCACATTGTTATTTCTGAAGAGTGAAGAAAAAGTGTGGAAATACAATTATATTTGTAAAATGTTGAAGGAAATGCATAGTAATAGGTACTTCGTGGAAGGCACCACCTGTTGGGAGTTTCTTGACGGCCGCCATATTGAATCTCGATTGGTTTTCTTAAATGGAAAGGGGGTCGTGTAATATGTCATTCTGGGCTAAATTTTACAGCAAACATGTTTCTGAAATCAGTTTTGCCGTAAATGTATTATTGACAGAGATAATGAAATGATATGTAACATTAGTATAGGCTACTGATGCAATAGCCTGAAAACACCATTTTGTTTTAAAATAATGAAGGAAATGCAAACTAAATGCCTATAGATATGATAATATAACCAGGAACAATTTGTATGCATTTACGTTTCAATTCTTTAATTATTTTAAAACAAAATATGTGTTTTCGTGTTATCATTAGCCCGTACTACTGTCACACATCAATATCTCTCACGATAATATATTTACGGCACAACTGACTTCAGAAACGTGTTTCTCGTAAATTTATAGCCCAGAATGATCTAGTGTATACAGATTTTAGAAAAGTATTTGATTTAGTTGATCACGAAATTCTTCTTAAAAAGTTTAGGACGTATGGATTATCTGACAAATAAATTAATTTGTTTTATTCATATCTTTCTGGTAGAACACAATATGTAAAATACAATAATTATAAATCTAAGGAATATCAAATATATTCTGGAGTTCCACAAGGTTCCAATTTAGGACCACTGTTCTTTTTAATAGTGATTAATGATCTGCCTGAAGTTATAAAGCATTCTTCTTGTTTGATGTTTGCAGGTGATACTAAGTTGTACAAGGAAATAAAAACATTAGAGGATTGCATTGATTTGCAGGAGGACCTTAATTCATTGTTAGACTGGTGTAAAGAAAAGAAAATACAAGTCAATGTAAATAAATGCAGCTTAATGACATGCTCTCTGCTTAGAACAACAATCCAATAGGACTATACATTGAGAAATACGGTTTTAGAGAAAAAGAAATATGTCAAAGATTTAGGGGTGTGGTTTGATGAAAAACCCAAATTTGACTTTCATATTAATCAGAAAGTTAATGAAGCATTCAGAATGTTAGGGCTTATAAAAAGAATGTCAATAAATTTCAGGAAAATTGACATTATTACTAAACTATATAATACGCTTGCACCCCAAAAAGTAAAATACAAAAATAGTATGGTCTTCTAACTGCAAAATTTTAAATTGTAGAATAGAAAAAGTGCAAAAGAAATTTCTTAAATATCTCAAAATATAAGGACAATATTTCCAGAAATGAATCAAATTTAATATTGTAATGGGATATGGATCATCAGGTCAGTATGTTGACAACAAAGTAAACAAACAACAAACGTTACATAATGCTGACTAAACATCCAGAAGAAGCAGACGACACCGACACCAAGCGGCAAGTCTTAGAAGCACTAAAAATACGCCCACAAAAAGGGATATAAAAGGCCAGTCAATCACCTTAGAAGTGATCACTTTTTCTCTCCGAAAAGTGGTCACCTCTACCTACCTGACTTGGACTGGAGTCAGGACTCTCTCCTAACCCCCAACAGAAGTTGGTATACCTTTACCTGCTAACTCGGACTGGAGTTAGTATCCATTCTATGAACGATCTCATTTCCTAAACCTAAGTTAAAATATCATTGCAAAGAGGTGAGCCACTAGTTTGTTCATTGCATACCCCGTGTTCGGGACACTCATATTGTTAACTGTATAGTAAATTGTATGATATATAGTATATTGGAACTTTATAATAAACTGGTGTCGGTAAAAACGTCTATAAGTGTTTGCTCTATTTATTCATTAAATAACCACTACAATAAACGATCTTCGGTCATAAGGACTCTACCAGAATTTATAACGTATATTGGAAAGACAGTGCTATCACGTCATATACGATCCAGTTGCTACGTTATAAAGTAATAACCATAACAATCACCATTTCGTGGATCGCCACATTAATAGCAACAATAAAAGAACATTACGATATACAAAGGAAATTACGATGTTGATTTTTTTTAAAATCAAAATTATTTCACTTGAAAATCGAAGAACATTGTATACAGTCACATATCTCAAGAAATGCTTAGAAAATAAATGTTAAATAAACTATGTTTATACTGTCCTGGAAAAACTTTAAGAAAACGAACTTTGTTTTTACTCCCCAATTCTAGAATAGAGCTGTGAATTCACCCCTATATAGAACTGGTGTGGCAGAAAAGGTACTAGATGAAATAGGGCTAGATATTTTCCAAATATATTTAAATAAATTACGAAACGACGTAATAAAATTTTATTTGGAAAATGGATGAAAAGTATATGGGTATATATATATATATATATACAGGGTGAGTTTTTTAAAAGTGCCACACCTGAATAATTTTCAAACTATGCAAAAATTCGAAAGTCTTTTAACGGGAATAGATACCGACTGGAGGGGGACATATACCAATGTATAATTCATAGTCATTGGGTTAACAGTGTTGCCAGCTCAACATCAACTTATGTTTTTTTAAATGGGATGATATACATTTTATTTCATAATCTGAATTGGCGTCTCAAACAAAGGTAAACAATATTAAAATTGCAACTCAGTGTTGCAAACTGTACGAGTTATAAGACGAAATATGTTGAAAGTTCAGAGCCCATTTATACCCATTGTGTAGTACATGGAGAGTAATTGTGCACATGGAGTGAACTAAGACATAGAACTATTTATTGTGACAGAAAATCAAATGGCTGAGATGAAAAGTGTTGCTATAACGCGGAAGAGAAAATTGTTTTTTTTTTTTAAATTATTGAATTACTCAAAAAAGACCCATATGATTCTATGCCGACTAACCTATTGGACAAATATGTTTGTCACAAGGAATATCTTCCCTTTTATTCGAGGTCGATATGTCAAGTACTTTCCAAGATACAGGATACTTGGTTGAAGTTGGCAACGACGCGCCAAATTTCCCTTTTTTTCCCTCTGAAAGTTCAAGAGTTTGAACTAAAATTTAAAAAAATGACAAGCAGCATGACTTAGAACATGAGAAACAGTTGAACAATAACTTTGATAATTGTTTGTTTAACATTTATTAAATATAAACACTTCATGCTTGTATCATTTCATTCTTATGTTAAACGAAGTTGAAGAAAAAATATTTTATAAAAGGTTTCTCTGTTCCAAATTATTTAATCTATAACACAAGACTAGCATATTTATCTTAAAATGGACCAAGAGCGAAATGAATTGGTGGATATGCTAATAGTTTTCGGAGAATGTGGGAGAAATACCACGCTTTCTGCAAGGTTGTATAGACAAAGATACCCATTAAGGCGACCTAGAAGCAGACGTTCATTTACTAATCTACTTAAACGTGTACGAGGAACAGGATCTGTGGATCCTTGGAACAATCGACATCGCATTTCAACAATTGCTACTACAAATGCCCAAGTAGATGTACTGGCAGCTGTTCACAATGACCCGAGTGTGAGTACTCGTGACATATCAAACGGTCGTGGTATTAGTCAGCGAACTGTGGTTAGAATTTTAAAACAACATCGTTATCACCCCTACCACATTTCTCTACACCAAGCATTAGATGTAGGTGATAGTGAGAAGCGAATTAGCTTCTGTCGGTGGGGTATAGAAAAATGTATAGAAGATGAAAGGTTCTTCACTTTAGTGTTGTTTAGTGATGAGGCAACATTCACCAACCACGGTGCTGTAAATAAGCACAACTTCCATTATTGGTCAGCTGAAAACCCTAGGTGGCTTCGAGCTGTAGAACATCAGCATCCCTGGTCAATTAACGTATGGTGCGGACTGCTGAATGGTGCGATAATTGGACCCTATTTCTTTGAGGGACACTTAACGGGTGCTAGATATAGAGAATTCCTCGAAAACGATTTGCCTGTTCTCTTGGAGGATATACCCCTTAATGTCAGAGAACTTATGTGGTATGAACACGATGGTTGTCCTGCGCACAACGCTGGTGTGTCAAGGGTGTCACTAAACAATATGTTTCCGCAACGATGGATCGGACGTGGGGGTCCCATAAATTGGCCAGCATGTTCACCGGACCTAACACCTATTGATTTTTATCTCTGGGGTTACCTTAAAGATCAGGTCTATAGAACACAGCCAACAACACCTCAAAATATGAAAGAACGTTTACTTGAGGCATGCCAACAAATTCCTCGTGATCATATAGATGCAGCGGTAGGATCCATAACAAAACGAATGTTTATGTATAGTGATTTAGATGGCGGACACTTCGAGCATATGCTTTAATTCTTTTTTAATTTATTCGGCAGTAGTATTAGTGTTAATAAATGTAACCTGCTATGATGATGAGGTTAGCCTCAATTTATTTTCCTGTTTCACAGTTATTTTTTTCTGAGAAGAGTTTATTTATTCGTTTATTAAACCTTTTCAATTCATACACAAAGGTTTAATTAGGTTTTAAGGAGCTTGCATTTATTATTAGATTCAAGAGCCATTGTTTATATTAATTAGGAGCTCTATTGTAATTTACCGTGTACATGGTTCATAGCTGCTATTTGATAAAACTTTATTTTTATATGGTCCAGTCTAGTAACTTTGGACTTCGGCCCGTTAGGAGTCGACTTTAACTGTTAAAATCCACACCCATGCCCCTGCCGGGACTCGAACCCTGGACTTTCGAACCGATGGCCTACCGCTCGTCCACCCGGCCGGCAGCTCCTATTTGAATTGTCAATGATGTGACTATCAAATTTGAATATAAAGTACTGTAGGAAATAAAGATTTCTCACATAAGCAGAGTTAAATATAGTAGTTCGGACACTATTCCAACTATGTGATTTTTTTTTTAATCTGTTATTAATAAATGTAGAAATGTTACTTTCATTTTCCTTCGACGGTGGCCTACTGCAAACTAATACTTCCTGTGAAAAATTTTGTAATTTCAGTCCCTTAAGTAACAGTTCAGATTGCATTGACGGGGACAAGATAATACATTGGCAAAATTTTCTCTCTCAAGAAGACGGCGTTACAAGTAAATTTGGTGTTGTAGAAGCTTATCAATTCGCCACAACTTAGGGTACTCGAAGGGTTACTTAAATTAGACGAAGTTCTCACTAACCCAAGAGGAGGTAAAGGCACTTCACACAGTCGAATAATAGATGAATATATACAGTCTCTAACATCACCAATCGACTGGATTTAATGTACTCCTGGCTACTTCTCTACAGTGTTAGTGTTTCGATGCAGTCTGAGTCAGTGTATTATCAATTGCTGTATTTATTATAACTCTTGCTTCATCAGCATTAAATAGATTCAATTATATAGATCAGTGTGTCTAATGATTTGTGAACATAAAATAGACTTTTTAACATTTTGCCATAGTCAACTATAACAGTGTTTTTACCATGGGTTATATTAGGTTACTTTACATTAGGATAATAATGAAACTTTTACAATATGTCTATAGATATTTTTTCTAGTTGGTGCTTACATGTTGCATTTCATTTTTAACTCACTGTTCCAAATAACGGTAATTTGGTTCTCTGCCATCACTCGTCACAGAATCGAATCACTTTTGCTCAGAGCAATGAATCGAAACTGTGAATCGTGTACGCGTATCCATTTGTTATTATTGAATTTTAAACATTTGTGCTTTCGGTGGAGGAACCGGTAACATTATTTCTTTGCATACCAACCGTACATCGATGTAAGTCTTTCCTTTTAAAAAATGCCTCAGATGTCACTATGAGCTATTTTATAAAAGAAGAAAGTATTACAATAATGTTGTTAAAATGATCTAACCTCACCTAACTCAACCTTCTCGACATTGGTGGAGAAGTACTGCTCCGAATCATCTTGCATATTCTAAATCCATGGCGTTAACCACTGGTCCAGAGATTCTCGATTTAGATTTTGTTTACGGTTTTAGGCAACTTTACCTAGCAGCACAAGCATAACGAACTAATAACGCGGATACCGATCATGGTTGGCCGTTCTGACTAAACATCGGTCGACATTGGCATAGTACGATATTTTGACATTCAAAGCTATTCCTAAAACATGAGAAAGGGATTCACTTCATTTAGAAAACGTGCATTAAAGTTTGGCAGATTAAAATATTAAGCTCGAAAATGTCGTTGCGCGATACCTATTGACACTGGCCGATATCCCACAAGTCTAATGCAGTCAAATCTGTAGAGTTTTTCTCTGTTTGTCGTTTAACATCGTAAAGTTTGAGCGCCTTTACACTTTTGACATGAATCGAGAATTTTGTTTCTTCTGGTTCACATTCTATTCACAATCCCCTACAAGAAACATTATATTTTACTTGAAACTTTTTAATGAAACCTCTTACCAATGGTTTGAATTTCTCTGGTCACATTGAGTGGGTTTGTCCAGTCCAAACCACTCTGAAATCTCATCACTGGAGCAATGAACTGATAGAACAAAACGAACATAGCACAACTATACTAATACCATGCTTCAATCAGACATTTGTATTTCATTTAGGCATAAGAAGCTTAATTTCTTTAAATCGCAATCGCTACTTCAATGCACTCATATTAGTAAATAATGCTTGCAAGAACGAACCTCTATTGATTATTATACTAATATGTTCAACAGTAAATCATTTCTGACGCATACAAGTTGGCTTTAGAGATTTATTTATAACAAACTAAAAAAAAAAATATTCAATAGATGAAGTTACGTAAAGCTACAGAATTTTGGATATGAAGCCAATGCTGTAAATATTTTAGAAGCAGGTTTCTCCTATATTAATTCTTCAAACATTAGTAAAGTCCTTCTCCGAGATAGAAATTTAATAATAATAATTATTATTATTATATCGAACATTCACATCAGCATAAAAAATAAAGTAACTAAAAACGACATTAAATTTCTAATCACCGAAAAATTATATACTTTGGAGGCTGTGTTAAAAATAATTTACACTTTTAAACTTCCGAATATTCCATTACAAGCAGACTAATGTAATGGATAGTATTTCGAACTACAATAGTTTCCTAAAGTTTATCTTATTTCGAACACTTTAAACAACATTGTATAACAAAGTAGATCAAGTTGTATGCACAAAATGTCTCTCTACACGCAATAATATAAGGCGAATATGTAGTGCAGTCATATATTCAACTTGTACGCTTTAATCAATGCGTTTTGTAATCTCAGTTCTGACAATTGAAAATTTACAATTGATTTTGAGGTTATTAAATTCATATCAAATGATATAATACACATAATCAAAGCTACGGAGCCAAATCTAATAGTAGATATCACCACATTAATTTGGTTATACTATAGTTGAGTTATTTCTTCAACCAACATCGCTTAAAGTTAGTCTTTAAACAAAAAAGTACGAATCCAAGACTTCTTTTTCTGCTTCACCTGGTTGAACGGGTCGTGTATACTTTAGTTACTACCATTTCCCAAAAAAGGAACATTATATTACTGTATTATTTTTTGCTCGCAATTGTTGTAGATAATTGTTGCATGATTTCATGACATTGCTCTATGAGTTTCTCATCAATACGTACTTAATTGTGGATTTAGCAAAATTTTGTCAATGATGTTTGAGAAAAGTTTAAAAGGTTGCACATCTATTGGGTCGCTGTCTTCGCATGTGTCTGATAAATTACTGCTTGCACTTTATATTTATTTGGATTGGGGTCCCATGTGAAGTGTTCGAAGTCTTAGGGTTGAATGCCGTCTATATCACTTGTTGATTATTTTGATGTAGAGTATATCAATTATGTTGCATATGAAACGGAAACTTGTTCGTGTCTCTCTGCATTGTTGGATAAATTAATTATTTTGAAGTTTAGTTTCGACACTTTAAAGTTTATTACTTTAACCCACGTCGAGCGTGATTTTTTCGAACGAGAAAGGTCACACGTTCATGACCCTGAATCATGTTTATTCTATATCACCATTGATGTTTTGCACCAAAACACGGACATCATTTATGTCGAGTGAGTGATAGCGAAAGAAGCCAGGTTAGGTATTTTTTTTATTATATGCGATGGATATCACCTTTCACAGACACCATATGTGATTGCTCCATTTATGGTTACAAATGGAACGCCAGACGTGTACTAAAGAGAAGCCCTTTAATGTTATGATTCCTATTCTTGCTTCGTGCGACTGACCTTGTTTTAGTGGGAAGATCTTTCTTGGAGATTACTTTATAGTTATTGTTTAAGTTTCGAGCTAGCAATATATGTTGTGCACTTCTCTATTGTCGCTGCTGATGTTATTGTTTGAACATGTTGGTTTATTGTGTCCTTGCACTTGATTTATTGAATTTTCCAACAAGAAACAATCCACAACATATACAAATATTAGTGCATTTATCAATTATTACGATCTGAAATCCATGCTCTACAATAATATTACAAGTCACTATAACGCCATAATTAATTAAAAACGATTCATATACATCGTTTTTATAAACATTTGTTTTTATAAACAACATATTTATATCTAATAAGCTGCATTCAACGTATTGAGCTCTCTGTGAGCAAGAGTTTATAGAACTAACAGGTTGTCAGGTTCAAATTTTGGTCTATCATCTAATTCTAATATTTTGGTTGTCAATGACGTCACATCTGACAACCTATAGTTATTTCTATAAACTCTTATTCACAGAGCATCTCACTGCGTTGACTACATAGAGTTATAATAACTAGAAGAAGCATCAGGCTGTTTTCTGGGCGAGGGGAGTCAAGCAAATTGACGGAAGAGACGAGGCGCTACAACCACATTGAATGGCCTCATATTTAGAGGCCCTCTTTTCCAAGTATTGCCTTCTCATTCTTTCTTATGGGAAGATAAAATTATTCATAAGAACTGCGCATATCAGATGAGCCCTCCAAAATTGCTATCGTTGTTCGAAAAAATAGCTCTTTCGCAGAGAATTGACAATTATAAAATGCATAGGAGCACAACCACTACTTCAGTTTTACTTAAAAAGGAAGTACTCACAGTACTAATGGCGCCACATAATATGGATGCCGCTCAACCTTAATTTGGATTGATGTGACGTCTTCTATGTTACCTCTATTTATTATAGCTCTATGGTTGAATACAACCTATAATTTCCCCATGTTCTAAGTCATGCTGCTTGTCATTTTTCAAAATTTTAGTTCAAACTCTTGAACTTTCAGAGGGAAAAAAAGGGAAATTTGGCGCGTCGTTGCCAACTTCAACCAAGTATCCTGTATCTTGGAAAGTACTTGACATATCGACCTCGAATAAAAGGGAAGATATTCCTTGTGACAAACATATTTGTCCAATAGGTTAGTCGGCATAGAATCATATGGGTCTTTTTTGAGTAATTTAATAATTTTAAAAAACGAATTTTCTCTTCCGCGCTATAGCAACACTGTTCATCTCAGCCATTTGATTCTCTATCACAATAAATAGTTCTATGTCTTAGTTCACTCCATGTGCACAATTACTTTCCATATACTACACAATGGGTATAAAAGGGCTCTGAACTTTCAACATATTTCGTCTTATAACTCGTACAGTCTGCAACACTGAGTTGCAATTTTAATATTGTTTACCTTTGTTTGGGACGCCAATTCAGATTATGAAATAAAATGTATATCATCCCATTTAAAAAAACATAAGTTGATGTTGGGCTTGCAACACTGTTAACCCAATGACTATGAATTATACATTGGTATATGTCCCCCTCCAGTCGGTATCTATTCCCGTTAAAAGACTTTCGAATTTTTGCATAGTTTGAAAATTATTCAGGTGTGG
>JAGDQP010031102.1:9269-22154 GCA_022664845.1 Lepisma saccharinum | reverse complement strand
CCATGAATAAAAAATACAGCTTTCTGATAATGCTTAATATTCCTTAACCCTTAAAATGATAAGGTGAGTCCAATGGACACATCTCGGAAAGTAAATTAATTTCAGTAGTTTACTATAAGAACGATAGATGGCACCGTCAATATATGCTCCCACTAGCATATATTGAATCGAACTACGGATTAATTGTATTAATTGAATCATCAGTTTGTTTAATAATAATTTTGTTGAAAAAATGTAGCACAAAATGATAACGTGCGTCCAACGGACGCACTATTATAGATGAACATATTTTGTCTCTCTTGTACATTTTCGTTGACTAATCCTTTGTAATGCAAGTAACATGTAGCAGTTTCATAAATTACTTGGAATTTCGAACTATTAGTGCAGTTAAAAATGGCGGGAAGTTCACGCGGGTTGCATAGTAACTGTTGCAAGGAGACAGAATCGAAAGCTTTTTCAAAATCTAGGAATACCAGACATAGTGGAAGTTCATATTCATTAGTCCTTTCCATAACTTTATTCAATGTTTTTGTATGTGATCCACTGTGCTAAATCCACAACGAAATCCGGCTTGTTCCCTTCCCTGGTTAAAATCCAAGTCCCGTTCAATACGGTTCAAAATAACTTTGGTGAACATTTTGTATAGAACTGACAGTATTCTAATTGGTCTGTAGTTTTGGACGCGTTCTTTGTCCCCTTTCTTGTACAACAAAATTATAACAGCATTATTCCAGTTTGACGGTATTTCTCTCTTCCTCAGGCACATTGAGAATAATTTAACAAGTTCCTCTTTCATCTTTCACCTCCCCATTTAAACATCTCTGCTGTGAGTCCATCTTCTCCTGACGTCTTTCCGTTCTTCATCCCTCGAAGTACTTTATCCACTTCTATCATTACATCTGGGACATCTACATAATTTTATTCTGAGTCATCATTTCCTAGCTCTTCTTCGGAGTAGTATAATTCTGTGTAGAAATTTTCAAATATTTTTATAATTTCTTCCTTATTTTGTGTTACGGTCCCGTCTTGGCTCTTTAGCTGCAATTATTTGCTTTTTCCCTATCATGAGCTGCTGTTTGGTTTTCTTCAAGCTCTTGTTTTCCTTGATTGTATTTCTTAAATATTTTCGTTATATCGTCGTACATCCTCTCTTATTTTCTTCCTTACGATTTTATTTAGTTATATATTCAATCCTTTTTATGTAATTTTCCTCTTCTTTCATTTCTCTTCTTTTCTTCATCAAGAGTTTAGTTTCTTCTGAGATTTTGCTCTCTCTTTTCTTTCTGCTGCCTGCTATTTCTTTGGCTGTCTCTCTTATTATCTCGGTCAGTATTTTGTTTCTGCTATCGATGTCTTCTTCATCCTCTAACTCTTCCAAAGCGCTGAATCTCTCGCTTAGTTCTATCTCGAATGTCTTTCTGCTTTTTCCTAGAGCTTTGAGATCTAAAAGTGGCGGTTTTCCTCTGATAAGCTTCTTTCTCAGAAGTCTAGCATTTAGTTTCAGCTTACATCTCACCATACTATGATCACTCGAGACTTTGAAACTGTTCAGAACAGACACGTCTTGCAGAATTTCCCTGTTATTCGATAGAACGTAGTCTATTTCGATTTACCTGCACACTCTGCTCGACATTCTTTGTGAGGGAAACAGGTGGTCCGTGGTTGAATCTCCGTATCAGTAATCACCATAACTTCTTCGGCACCAACAGACCCGATTCGCCAGTGTCTGGACACACGCAATTGCACAACACTGACTTCGATGACAGTTTCCATATAGCTATAACACAGGCCAACGCTTGTTTTGGTGCCGAGACTTTTTGAGCTGATTTTATGTATATTTGGTGTGTTGAATTCAGATATGACAATGGTTTTCGCCTAGCAGCTTTTTAATTTTGTAAAATATGACAATAGGATAATTTATGTTACCCGATTTTAAGTTGATGCTATGGTTCAGGAAAGTAAACATAAAGGATTGAAAAACATAGCACCATTTTATTTTCTTGAGCATTTTGATAACAAAGAAACGTAGTAATATTACAATAACACTTAGTCTTCAGAAGATTAACAAAAATCAAAGGAAAACTTAGTTGACAATTAGGAAGGTTCTTTTGCTGGGCATTTTTGAATGAACTATGTTAGAACAACCTTTTTGCAAGTTCCATTAGTAATCTGCTATCATGAGTATGTATCCCATCTTACCTGGTAGCGGTCCTTCATTGTTTTTATATTCTGGTGAAATCTTTCACCTTGTTCTTCGCTGGTATCTCCCAAATTTTCAGGGAAGTGGTTCAGGTGGCTATGTAAGTAATGAACCTTTATTTTATATTTTATTCACTCGTAAGATGTGGGAGGCAATTCGTGAAATAATTTAGAGCGCAGCGAAGGAACGTTTAGGTGAGAAGAAACAACAGAGAAACAAACCTTGGTTTGATGAAGAATCCCTTAAGCTTCATGAAATACTAAAACAAGCCAGGCAACGATGGCTAAGTAATAAAAGCGAAGCAAATACCAACCACTACAGTAACGCGAAACGAAACGCAACACTCAAAAACAAAAGGCGAGAATATCTGGCGCAGAAGATTCAGGAGATTGAGGAAAACGGGAAGACAAGTAACATACGAGAACTATACAAAGGAGTAAACTCGTTAAGAAAAGGTTACCAGCCGAGGTTATGAATGATTGGAAATGAACGTGGAGATCTTCAGGCGGATCCGACTAAAATTGTCGATATGTGGAATAGTTATTTCGATAAACTTCTTAATGTACACAACAGGGAACAACAGAGGAATCTGAAATCCATACCACAGAACCGTGGATTCCCGAACCAAGCGAGATCGAGACCGAGATCGAAATGTCGGTAAAGAAATTGAAAAATTTCAAATCACCAGGAATAGACAATATACCCGCCGAATTAATTAAAGCAGGAGGAACGGCACTAATCAAGGAACTACATAAATAGATAAATGCTATATGGTGAAAGACGGAGCTCCCAAAGGAAGGGAAAACCTCAATAACAGTTCGGATTTACAAAAATGGCGATAAATCGGACTGTAATAATTACCGCGGAATCTCGTTACTTCCAACCTGTTACAAGGTATTAAGTAATATTCTGTTAACACGCTTAAGTGTATACATAGATGAAATAATTGGAGATCATCAATGTGGATTTAGAAGAAACAGATCCACGTTGGACCAGATTTTCGCCTTGAGACAAATTTTGGAGAAGAAATGGGAATACAATGGGACGGTTCACCAGCTATTCATTGATTTTAAGAAAGTATATGATTCTGTCAAGAGGGAAAAGTTATACAGCATCCTGATACGATTTGGAATTCCGAAAAAAAATGGTTCAGCTAGTGAAGATGTGTCTCAGCGACCCCATAAGTAGAGTACGGATAGGTAATAATATGTCAGATAGTTTCAAGAATCGCATGGGATTGAAACAAGGCGATGCCTTGTCACCACTACTGTTTAACTTTGCGTTAGAATATGCGATTTTATAAAAATTAAAGCGGAGAAATGGTTGAATGGTTTGAATCTACTGTTCGTATAATCGGATGATGTAGATTTAATAGGGGACGATACGGATGCACTACAAAGGAACACCCATGTCTTAGTAGAAGCGTGCGATGAGATAGGTCTACAGGAAAACAGATAAAACAAAATTCATTATAACAAGCAGAAACACAGGGAATAAAGGAAATAAAAACATAAGAATTAGGGATGAGGTCATAGAGAAAGTAAACAAATTTAAATACTTGGGAGCGCACGTGACAAGGACCACACAGGTAACGGACCACACAGATGTTCAGTGACCTAATCCATGTATGTTCAGTGACCTAATCCATGTTTCAATTCTCCACTGAATTAATTGTACTTTTATCATTATTTGTATGTATATTTGTATTTCCAAGACTATGTCAATACGGTCTGGCACCGTTTTACGATGTAATTTGAAAATAAATAAATAAACGGAAGAAATAAAAATTCGCTTAGTATCGAGCAACGCATGTTTCTATTCCGTCCAAAAACTTCTAACATCGTGATTAATATAAGGAAATTGAAATTGAAAATAAACAGAACGGTTATTCTGCCAGTAATACTTTACGGTTGCGAAAGTTATAGTACGACCCTAGCAGATGAACATAAGTTACGTGTGTTTGAAAATAAGGTTTCCAGAAAGATATACGGTCCGAAACGGGGCGAGATGACTGGAGAGTGGAGGAGACTGCATAATGAAGAACTCCACGGACTGTACGATCCACCAGACGTAAAAATAATGAAATCACGACGACTAAGGTGGGCAGGCTATGTAGCTCGGATGGGGGGAAAATTAAGGTTATATTCTATTCTGGTTGGAGGGCCGGATTGAAGGATACCATTGGGAAGACCGAGACGTCGTTGGGCTGACAATATTAGAAGAAATTTTCGAGAAGTAGATGTTCGTGATGAAAACTGTCTTGATATTGCCCAGGATAGAATTCAATGGCAAATGTTTGTTACTGCGGCGATGAACTTGCGAGTTCCATAAGCCATAGAGTTAGTAAGTTAGTTTAATTTACTCACATTAGGCTCCAACGAGCAAAAGCTCCCATCAAGGAGAAGTACATATTACAAGAACGCACAATTAGAAATCTGCTATTTGAGGAAGAAATAATATAATACATTCTTTAGGTATACTGGTAAACAAACAGTAACAGTGTTTGCTTAGAAATATAGTCGCTTGACATAAGAAAGAAAATGGACACTCCACATTAAAATACACTGCTTCTAAATAGCGATGTAATCAAGGCTATATGACTTGAAAATACACATTATTTAAAATTACAATATTTTAGAAGAAGGTATAATATAGTGATTTTCTTCACTGCAGTTTTGGAGGCATGGACACAAAAGAAAAGAAGATAAGAAATAGAGACATAGGCACTCTACTTCTGAGTTACAATAACATCAAAGTTATTATATTTTTCATTTTCATTCACCTTCCAATTGTACCCACAGTATTTTGCATTTTTTTAAATACAGTCAGAGACGGAGAGCGTCACCATTCATCCGCAATATCGTTATAACACCTCGCTAAATAGTTTCTGAACCCATTCATGCCATAGAATGTTGAAACGTATTGTTTTAGATGAACATGTGCTTGATTTCTAGTATTGTAGGAATGTAGTTCTTTGTTCAATTGAATATAGTTTTAATGCCTTTAGGCAACTTTGGCTCAGACCGGATGGATGATGATGGGATGAATTGGTGGAATGAAGAGAGTGGGAGGAAACGGGAGAACCTCGAGGAAACCCAAGCACACGGTGTTTGTCCACCACAAAGCCCACATGGCATGAGCACAGATCGATCCTACGATCCCTGGCACCAGAGGTGAGTGCTCTACGAATTGAGCCACCGCGGCCCAGTTCTGTGTTCAAAGTGAACTGAATGTTTTGATGAATTTTGTTCTTAATAGCGTTGAATATATAATCGGTTGCGGCTTGTTTACACAATGATTGAATTAGGAAAATATTCGAAGTACAATACGTTTCTAGATTTGGATGGCGTGGTGGGAAACCCCATAGAATGCGCAAGGTTCGGTTTTGTAAGATCTGAAGAGGATGAAGCCCTGTTTTCTTACTACGACCCCATAGTATAATCATATATGTTAGATGCTAGTGTACAAGGGAATAATAAATATCTCTCAAACGATTTACCATCAGTATAAGAACACCTACAACTGGGGATACTTTTTTACATTTATTATTTACGTTAAAGGAAAGTTTATTTATTGACAACCAATCCTGCAGAATATATGAAGGGGTGGAGAAATAAAGGGGATAAGTTCATTTTCGTGTGTTTTTTTTAATGCCATATGAAACACTACAACATAAGCTTTGCAACACAATTATCAGATGGGAAATAACGAGGTTCAGT
The DNA here is from genome assembly GCA_022664845.1 of Lepisma saccharinum. NCBI lineage: Eukaryota > Metazoa > Arthropoda > Insecta > Zygentoma > Lepismatidae > Lepisma > Lepisma saccharinum. The sequence continues at coordinate 16,235 of JAGDQP010031102.1, read as the reverse complement.
CCACGTGAAAATGAAAGACGAAAGAAAATAAACCAAGCGGAATAAAGGAGATCAGTCCAACTTTAAAATGCTCTCCTGCAAATTATAAAAAGTGGACTAATCTCCTTTATTTCTCCAACCGTTCATATAAATCATTTTGCATGTTATTTTCTAATTCACTTAAGGTATCCGCCATGTATGATACATAATTATTATCTGCAAGAAGAATCGGTGTTCCTTTTAGGTTAAGATTTGAAATATCATTATATAAAAAATAATAAAGGTCCGAGCACAGGTCCTTGGGGAACTCCACAATTTACATTCATAACAACACTTTCAACATTATTCGTTACAGCCTACTGCTTACGACCTGTTAAGTAACTTATAATTCATTTAAAAGGAATTCCTCTTATTCCCACGTTTTCTAACTTCTGAATGAGGATATAGTGATCTACAGTGTCAAATGCTTTCCTTAGATCAATAAATACCCACATAGCAAAATGACGTCCCAGGGATATCTGACGGATCTCCTGGCGGGATATCGGGACGTCCGTAGGACGTCCTGTTTAAGTCCCGTTTACATCCATGGGACGTATAGTTATAATTAATCCTTCGTATAACTATACGAAGGCATATCCTTCGTATAGTTATAATTAATTAAATAATCATAATAGTAAGGTCGATTTAATTTATAGAAATTCCAGGTAGGTAATCCCGCACGGCTTTCCGGGGGACATCCAGGGGATCTCCATACGGGATGCACTGTTTGTATTGCCCACAGACGTCCTTAGGACATCGCTATGGGAGCAGGACCATTCTGACGGTAATGGGATCTAAATGGGACGTCCCAGGGACGTACTCTGCTATGTGGGTAAGCCTGAAGCAATCTTTCCCTTGTCTAATGCGTCTTCAATTTGAATTATTATCTCTATAGTTGCTGATTGCGTGGATCCCTTTTACAATTTCAGCTATTTCTTTTCCGGCCTTCTTCTATATGTACTTTGGCTATAGAAGCGTTATTTTTGGTTATTCGTTTAGTGATAAATCGTTATTAATTGAATACTGCAGAGTTTAGGATGGCAATTTCTTGCAGTGAATTCCATTGTAAGAATAAACAATTGAAAAACGAAGAACAAAAAGCTCGTAAAATACATTTCCACAGATATCAGGGAACATTTTATTATACATTTTGGACATGTTAAGTAAGTTACTAACAAAGAAATGTGAAAAATAAGTTTGAAACTGGTGAGAGACGAGAATTGTCTTTATGTAATGGCGGATAAGTATTTTAGAAGGAAGCAAAATAAGTTGAAAATGTTTAATAAACGCAGCAACAACAAAAACTGACACAATATGTGCTAAAGGAATTGTAAAACAATTGCATCGGTTTTATTTTTAACATTCCGACTTTCTGGAACTATAATTAAGAACATGCACTCCATGGTTTATCATTATCAACTTTGTACAAAGGCGTACGTACATTGGACTTTTCGATTCTTGCTTATCTCTATGTATGTGTGTGTGTTTGTTTGTCTCACAATAAATCAAATCGCGTTGCGCATGAAGACTATGTTAGAAGTTAGAAACCTAATTGTGTGAGCCCAATCAACAATATCGTGAGTTGAAGTTATTAATGAATTATTAAAAAGAGCATATGTCCTTCAATTTCAACTTTCAGTGTATATCAGTTTCAAGTTTCAGTGTATAACTTTAACTTATGTGAAGTGTTTATGTGTGTAGTTCAGTACTTTTGTCTTCCAAATTACATCACTTCCCACGTACAAAAATAAGAAATAAAATGGCGTCAAACCTTGAATTCAAGACAATACATCCAACCATTTCGTTCCTGTTATGTAGTCAGTGTCGGAAGAAGGATTTCAATGTCCAAGAATTGTGCCCATCAAGTAAAATGGAGTGTTAGAAACTATACAAGGGTGTAACTAATAGATCCAAAGTTCAATCACTTGAAGATATTTCCGTGACAGCCGCAGACAGTAGAAATCCAAACATCAGCCCGTGTTCATCGTGTACAACATTGAAAGAAGAATTGGCGTGTAAAGAGGAAATTACAAAATTCTAATCGAAGACATGGATAAACTAAAAGATAACATTGAGCAACAACAAAGCGCAAGGTTAAATGAATGTCCGCATTCTACATCCTCAGATGTGATTTCGTAGACTTCAATTGCTAAGGGTCCTGTGCCGCATATCTCTGATACTGAAGCTCTCTTCTCTCATATAACAGATTTGAAATGCTATCTGAAGCCGAAGTAACTCAAACAATCACATCATCTACGGAATCAATTGCGTGCGCTTCTGCCAACAAAATGAAACAGTCACCCCCGGTTCCAAAGAGTCAATCTGTAAATCATTCTCGAGAGATCTATAGCCAACAATTGAATAGTGATAGGAAACCAAAATGTAACTTCAGTAGTACATAAAACTTTGTAAGGAGTCCTAGGGACAAACAAAAACTAAACAATCCTAAGGACATAGGTAAAAAGTCGCCAACTAATGATAATCCCCAGGAAGTACAAGTAACCCATTCATTGTTTTCAGATGCCAATAAGACTCCTGTGTACAAGGGCACGACTGGTTTAGAACGAATACCAAGCGTAAATGTACAAGGTAAGGTCCTAGTGTTGGCAGATAATCATGGTCGTGGTATTACAAAGAAAATGTTGGACAAAAAGTTGATATTCTCTGTTACGATTATTGTAAAACCTGGTGCAGATCTACACAATATATTACAACCTCTATCCCCCACTTTGAAAGGTCTCACATCAAATAATACCCTTGTCATTATAGGAGGTACCAATGATGTGGGAAACAACAAAGTGGAAAAAGGTTTACATGCATTACACAGCACTCTGGTAAATACAGCACATATGAATGTTATAGTTCCCACCGTCATGACTTGTCACAATTTTCAATTGTAAATAAAGAGATGCGTGAAATAAATAATAAAGATATGTAAACCGTTCAGTAACATTAAAATGTTAAACATCAATACAATACCTCGAAAATATCATACTAGGCATGGTCTTCACTTCAGCAATATGGGTAAGAATTGTTTGTGTGATAGGTTACTTAATTTATTGTGTGTCAAAAGTATATCCAGTTCATCCCCACCACAAAACTACGAAAACATTGAGGTGGGACTTCAAGAGCCAACAATACCCAACTCTGAGAAAAACAAGTGACTTTTTAGTATAAGGGAAAACAGTTTCAAGTGTAGACTAGAGGAGATTAACCAACTTGTTGCCAATCCAAATCCTACCAAACTCCATACCAGTACTTCCAGTTTCTATAATGTCGACACCAATATCACTGACAATAGAAATGTGTGTAGAAATAATACATTAACTATACTCCATCATAACGTACAAGGATTAGCAAATAAGTTAGAATATCTTTTGCTTACAGAACTACAGTCAGTTACAGTACTTTGTTTGGCAGAACAGTGATTAAACAACAATGCTATAAATACAGTAAACCTAGATAATTATAGTGTTAAGAATATTATTCTCGGTCGTTTGCAAAACGTGGTGGTGTATGCATATTCACTCATGAGGATGTTCAAGTAAAAGAAATAGACGTAACAAAATTTGTATCGGAAATGAACTTAGAGGCAGTAGCGATATACTTACAAGCATTTAAAATTTGCGTGGTTGGATTATATAGATCCACGTCTGGAGATATAAACATTTTCTATAACAAGTTAGATGTTTTGCTTACATTTTTAAAGAAAACGTACGAAAATATATTATGCGGGGATATGACTAGTTAACAACTTCAAAAGATAAAACTGAGTTAGAACTGCTTCTCAGCACTTTCAGTTCAAATGCAATCAAAAACACTCCAACTCGGCAAGTTAAAACAGCTTTGGATCAATTTATTATTAATGTAGAAAAATGGAAATATTCAACTCAAGTTTCAAGTCTTGGTTATTCAGATCATGATGCAGTACTACTTCATATTGATGTGGAAGTTATAGAGATAAACCTCAAACATCGTAAAAAATCATACATGTTGATCAGCAAGCGGGATTTTAGTGAAGGTGATATAAATATTTTTATTCAGATGTTGAGTCAAGATGACTGGTCATTTACTGAATCTTGCACTCATTCAATTGATGAAGTTTGATTTATTTATTTCAAAGTTTAAATTGATATTCAAATCGTCATTTCCAAGGAAAGTTAAAAAAATTAACCAAGATTCAAGAAAGGCATGGATCACTCCCGGTATTATTATATCCAGTCGATCTCTAAAGGATCTACATGTCAAATGCAAGAATTCAAGTGACAACCATGTCAAAGATTTGTACAAAAGATATAAGAAAATATATAGAAGGGTAATATGTCAAAGGAAAAGAAACTATTATGATTCACTAGTGCTTAATTCCCATGAAAAGTAGAACCACTTTTAAAATAATAAATGAGGAAAGTAACAGACACATTAAAATTCACGACAACATCAAATTAAACATAGATGACTCAAACATTACCATAAATGACCCATTGAAGATCGCTAATCATTTCAATGTGTATTTTAGTTCAGTTGTAAAAATGCTGACACCCAGTCGTCTCTACCAAAATATAGCTCAGAAACTAGATCTATACATATAACTGTCAATTCTATGTTACTCCGAAAGAAATTGAATCTGTCATTTCAAAATGTAAAATCAAAACAAAACGACTACCGGCATCGACGAAATTCCTATACTGGTACTAAAAAGGGCAGCAAAGATAATAGCTTACACACTAAAATATATCATCGATGCATCTTTTACACATGGTATATTTCCTGCAAAGCTAAATTTATTTCTTGTTAAACCATTACATAAAAAGGGAAGCAAGGGGAAAGTGGAAAATTATAGGTCGATTTCTCTTACATCAGTGTTATCCAAGGTATTTGAAAATGCCTTTCTTTATAGGTTAAACAAGCATTTGAAATGCAACAATATTATTATATGCTCGTCTCAAAATGGATATATGAAAGAAAAGTCAACTTAAACGGCTATATATGACTTCGTTATGAACATCGTGCATGTAATTGACACAAAATGATATCCTTTTGGTGTCTTCTGCGATTTGACGAAGGGATTTGATTGCGTTAACCACAACATTCTATTAAATAAAATGTATAGATACGGTATTAGGGGTACTCCTTTAGCTTGGTTGGAATCTTATCTCCTGGACAGAACACAAATTGTAGAAGTCTCGCACTTAAATGAAGACTCGAAATATGTTACTCACCACAGATCAAAGCCTCAATTTATTAATGTCGGGGTCCCACAAGGATCAATCCTAGAACAAAAACTTTTTCTTCTTTACATAAATGATATGCCTGACGAAATTACACAAGCTAAATTTATCTTGTATGCCGACGATACAAATACCATAATAAAATCCGAATCATCCACAATCCAAGATAGAATTGACAGGACCATGTCACAGTTAGTTTCATGGTTCACAAGCAATCATTTATTTCTGAATACGGACAAAACTTCCTGTTTGTATTTCCATTTTCCATACTCATCAAGCCAAGTTGACATCTTACCCAGTTCTTCGAATTGACAAGAAAGTAATGAAGCCAGTTGAAACAGTAAAGTTCCTTGGACTTCAAATCGATAGTAAGTGATCCTGGTTTCAACACATTGAAAAAATATGTCATGAATTGTCCTATGTAATCTTCATAATAAGGTCACTCGTTCCTATTTTAAGCAAAAAGACAGTATTATCAGCTTGTTATGCACTATTCGAAAGCAAAATCAGATATGGAATAGCTTTTAGGGGTTCATCTACAGAATTTAATAAAGATTTTATACTCCAAAAGAAAGTAATAAGAATAGTTACGAATACTTCATACTATACTTCTAGTGGAGCACTATTCAGAGCCTTAAATATTCTTACACTCCCATCATTGTATATATACGAGACACTCCTTCTGGTTCATAAATATCAAGAAATGTACAAAAAGAATTCAGATAAACATGAACTTAAATACTAGAATTAAATCTTATTTTCAGGTTCCACCTCACAATACTACTCTATTTTCGAAAACAATTACATATATATAAAGGAGTGTTATATGTTTATAGTACGAAAAGAATGATTAAATTTAGAACGAGTGTGGTGGCAAACAATTTTAAACCAAAAGTATATTTTAGCCTTGTTTGGCGAGAACAATATTTCAGCATATACTTTTGTGTTCTCTTTTATGATGAAAGTGGACTTGGATTTTATCGTTAAGCTAATCACAGTCAATATTGAGATGTACTATCACGAATTTAAAGAATAATCGTAGGATTGGCTTATATCTTATGGGCAATTTTGTTGGTACTAAGAAATTATGATAAATATGCTGAAGACTGGAATATTTGGGTAAATTTTAATATGTGGACCTACAGTAACAATGTAAACAAAGTGCGACTGTGACATACATTGAGAAACTGTACAAGTTGATAGTTGAGTTGGTTTAATTAGATTATGTTTCTAGCTATTGGAAAATCACTATTAATGTTGCCCATATGTGTGTTGAAATGCAGTTTGAACTTAAAGTTTCATGCTTGCCTTTGATTCTCGGTCTTCTTATTGTGTTAAGACACAGTTATTGTAGACTTCCAATATTCGAACCCATTGAAGAGTATAGCCATTTCATTTATTAGATATTTACAAGGAGTACAATATTTCAACAAATTGCCTAGCCACATTAAGTCACTTACTAAACACACACTGTTCAAAAGATCATTACGTAGTCTCTTGTTAAACCATTGCTTTTACACTCTGGAAGAGTACTTACAAAGTGATCTGAATACAGCTTCTAGGTAAACGAACAAATTTGTATTTTTGAAGTCTCATGTAAATCAATCTACGAATGAACAAATGTATCTGCCTTCCAAGTAAATGGCAGAATGTTTCTTGGCCATTTTTCACGTAAGGTTTCATGTAAATAATTATGTCTTAAGTATATGTAAATAAGCAA
>JAGDQP010031101.1:6950-20060 GCA_022664845.1 Lepisma saccharinum | reverse complement strand
AGAATACATTTACTATAACTTCGCACGAAGCATATTTTGTGTATTTTGCTACTAACATCTTTGTAAATGATAATCGTGAATAACAACATATTTTCAGAAATTGTAAAGCATGAATATCTTGCCCCATTATTAAGAACAGATAGAAAAAAACGTTTTCTCTTGTCTTACGTGTAAGAAAGAAATAATTATCTAGCAAGCATACGTAGTAAAGTTCATTTTCATTTCTCCATTTTCGGTAAGAATCTTTTCTACTAAGAAAAAAAAAACACTGGCGTAGCAGACCTATAGGCCCTTATCGCCATCTGTCCGTGTTTGGTGGAACTACGTCCACCTGAGTAACGGCTGTGTGGTCAGCACTGCGCATATCTAACCACGAGCAGGCGTATCAGGGGCTTACCAGACCGAGTGTGGCCGTGACGTGAATCTTTATTCACGTGACTCCCAAGTTTGCCTCACGACGCTGGGCGGACGCCGAAAAGTGGGACTACAGCCGGGACCACGCGGACATGAGTCCCAGTCCAACGCTCTAACCACTAGACTTTGGAGCCCCTTCAATCTTTTCTACTGGACAATTTAAATTACACCTTTCAGTAAATTTCAACTAGTGATTCACGTAAAGTAAAAATAGTGTTAGGTTCCCTGTTTTGGTGTTTGAAATGGAACTCTTAATAAGTTTTATTATTATTATTATTTGCTACATACTACAAGAAATCATAAATATCTTTCCAGAACCCAGGATATGTGATAATGTTTTGTCTTAAAGAAGGGAAAATTTCAACCCTTGCTCTTTCACACATACACTCTCAGTATCACACACCACCCACTCTAGGTTAGTTGGGTTGCCTATCTTCTAGGCTTAGAGAAAAATCATGTATAATAAAGCATAATAGATAATAATGCTGACGATAGTACAGTACATTTGAAGGGTGCCTTTGCATACCTCACATGCATCAAAGTTTAAATAATTCTCATACAGCGAAAAATATACCGTCAACGGGGTAGTCTTTAAGCAGAACTCTCACGTGAAGATTTGACTGTCTATTTTGATTGTTTGCACTCTGAGGCTTTTTGCCAATATAGATCACTGAATACATGTATTTGTTGCTTGTTCATATAATTGTAAATAGCAAAATAAGAGAAAATATTTCTAAAGTACAGTTTTACTCAGTTAAAAAAAGGCTTCCAATATCAGAACTACCGTGGGATCCTGTAATATGAAATAGGTAGACTGGTAGATAATTTTGTTTTGGTGTTTTGCACTACCACAACTTCTTAATTGGCTGACATACCAGTACATCAAATCTCTATTAATCTTTTCAAGTGTTTTAATTCTCTAATGGTACGCCGCACAGGTATATTTTTGCGTGCATTGGTTGAATGTAAAGGTAAAGTGTTTCTTTGTATCTCCATTTTGTTTTAAACTCACATTTCAGTTGAGAAAGAGAAACAATGTGTTAAAAATAATTTGTAGTGAACTTCTGTTTCATTGCCAATGTACAGCATACATCTTAAACATGGAAGACATGTAACATGTATCAAATACAGCAAATTTCCTGTCAGTGAGTCTTTATTTTCAATACAATTTTAACTTAAAGTTAGTAGCGAATATTTGTGCATAACATACAATAAAAAATATGAATAATATATTAACCGATTTTCATGATTTAACAATCAAATAAAAGTGGACGATCTGCTCTTAATTTTCTTGTTTCCAATACTCCCTCTACGAATCAGAAAACTCCCGCCATGAGTTTAGAAAGCATGTACTGAAAGTCACCCCCATTTTCCGGGGGAATTTTGCTCTCATGGATTCAGACATTTAACATTATTGTAAAACATATAAGGTATAAAAAATAAAAATTATAATTTGATACGACACATAACAAAAAATGACAGTAAAAAATAATTTCTTAGTCTACCGAGTTACCTCAGTTGGCGGTGCTTTATCGTTAGAAGGCATCAAGTAGTAGTATTATTCTTGCATACGTAGATCTTTTCAAGTTCTTTTCAAAAAACAAAAAAAAACAAAAAAAAAAAAACGAGAGAGAACATCCTTTTTTTTATGTGCTTCACTGCTACCTCTGTCATTGTCGACAGGTGTCCCAAGTATTTTGGCGCCGTCGGAACTGATCGTGCAGGACGGAGAGAGACGCCTGATTTGATGGTGATGCTTCTTCCTTCTGCATCGACTGACGGATGGATGGACACTGCAGTTTTCTTGCTCTGCTTCGTTGACTGCAACATCAAAATCTCTTCTTTTTTTTATTACCTTTCCCACGCAGCTGTTTGATTGCCAAAAAGAGACTAAAAAGAAACGTTTTTGAAAAGGCTTCCTGGCTCACTCTTCTTTTGGCGGCTCTTATCACTCCACAAACAGGCTGATGTTTGACTTCAAGGTTCGTAATTCCTCATATATTAAGAATAAGTACTTACGCTGTTAAAAAGATCCTTCACACACCTTAAATAGTACGGTTTTTAGATCACTACGTCGTAGTACGATACGATCGCCACCTGAGTGTCACAGGACATCAAAAGCACAGAAAGCGCACTATAGTATAACCATCAAATAGGGTGTTGAAATTAGCCGTTCTGATTTTCAGAATGACCGTGGTAATACAAGAGACTGTCGTTTAGCACTTTCGTGTACATATACTATTTACCTACTTAAACAAGGCAACAGGAGCATAATAGAGTTGAGCAAAGAACTAATCTAATTTTCCGTCAAAGAAACATAAGGACTAACTAACTGGTCTAAACAACGTTACATCTATTTCCATTTACAGATAAATTATTACAGCAACATAGGGATTGATTGATTGCATTGAAAGTTAATTGAACGTCCGAACTTAGTACAGGAAAAAAACAATTGCCACAGAGAATGATGTTATTGTCTGTCCAATGAAATAACTACTTAGCTTGGAAACGTCCGTTGTGGTTCCTTTCATCTCTGGTAGACACTGTCTAGCCTTCCCACAAGACCTCGTCTCAGTGTCTGATATTCTTGATCAACGTAATATATTAAAACGTTACACTGATGATAAAAATACTTTCATGTTCTTGCTTATACAAAGCTAGCACGCGGTCTTTATCAGCATCTGGACGAGAGACTTCAGGGTTTATGACTCTTATCAGAAAGCAGCATTTTTGGCGCGCGCTTCTGCGTTATGAACCCGTGTCCTGCAGAGCTGTAAACTTGATAGAAAACAGGGTTGCGAATTCATCTCGTACTCCAACTACGTATCTCCTACTGAACCAGGTTGACCAATTCTAAAGTATCACCAGAGGATTCTGTTTGTGGGAGTGATGATAGTTTGTAGCAAGGCACATAACATGTCTGAACTCTTTTGTACACTTTGTCACCTGAAAAGAAAGCAAGGACCCTGGCAGGAATGATGGTGCCACGAAATATAAGTTAAACTTGTCTCTTGTACATGAAAGAAATTTGATCTGAAAATGACTTTGTCAGAACATATCGTGATTTTTTTTTCTATGGGCCATTCTTGTGCAATCGAGTGTACAGCAAACGTTCAAAATTCAATTTTAGAAACATTTGAACACCTCCCCTGTTTTGTACACATTACTTTACCTCTTGACCTCCAAACTGAAAGAAATTCAGCAAAGAATCCACCGCTGAGTACAACGTATGGAACATTCATTTTAAATCTGTATTAAATGTAGACTCTGTATTGGAATAGTGTGAAACTTATAACGAACTAAGAAAATGTACCAATGTCCAATTTTTTATGAGTGTACACGAAGAATATTGAATTGAATTAATTTCTGACTTTTAGGATCAGTCCGGGATAAAATAGGAGAAAGGATGCTGAAAGGAGTTGGCCAGGAGCTAAATTGAATATACCATCTCGGCATTTGCCTCTAAAGAAAAAGCTTAGTCAGGATGTTCAGTCTTTAGTATCGAACCCAGGACCTCCAGAATGTGAAGCCACTAAAATATGTATTATGTATAGAATTCAGGTCCCGACGAATCAACAAAGAACAATATCATCATTCTCCGTAGCAGTGTTTCCCAACCTTTTCTGTCAACGGGGGACCCCAGAAACATTTAACAAAACTTTGAGAAACCTCTTCTACCTATCACATAATATTTGTATCTAGTCTAGAGCAAAATATAAAGTAGTATTGTACAGTAGATGAACCAAACAACAATTCATATGTTTTGAATACAATTTTACTTATTTTCGGTAGAATCCCTAACACTGAGTCGAGGAACCCCGATTGGGAATCTTTGTTTGCTGCTCAAACAGAGATGAGATCTTCCTATAAACGTATCCTGTTCATGAACTATACAATTTAAGTCCCACAAGACGAAGAGATTTCAAAGTACTTCCGGAAACTATATACAGAATCAAAGCAATAATTTATTGCTTGTATAGACTGTATTGAGACTTATGCGAAAGAAAAAAAAAAGTCTATGGGTGCGAAAAATTATACGTTTGAACAGCGACGTCTTGATTTGGAAAGCGTGGCAAGATCACCTAGGTTTGAAACCAGTCCCGGTGATTTATTGCTCCTTAACCTGCCTCTTCCGCGACAATACAAAGTAGAAAAAGAAAACGGCAAAGGGAAAGGAAGAAAGGGAATAAGTGAGAGAGAGAAAAGAAAACAACTCTGAACAAGATGTATTTTCTGATTGTTTTGCCTTCAGGAAGGAAAGACTCAACGCGCAACAACACGCATCCTATAATTACAGACAGTTATTACATTGTCATTCATTATGTGTGTGTTTTTTTTAATCTTTTCCTTGTTTTAGCAAATGTTTTATCGCATCGCCATTCTAAAGAATATGTTCACAAGGTTTCTGTGGTGTATCAGTGTGATCCTTAATACAATTAGTTTATCACTTGGTCTAAGAAAATCCGGGTTCATCTCTATGAATTGTGTATATTTATGTTATTGCCCTCATCAAGTGATATTTCAATGAAGAGATTTTACGTACATTTAAGTTAGTTTCTTTAAAAGTAATCGCTTCTTGTTTTCTTCAATTTTTTAGTCACGGTTTTCAAATCTATGTAAATGAATAACTCAGAGAAACTTCAGGAAGTGATAATTCTCATTAAAACAAGAAAGTAGTTCCTTTGAAGAATTAAAAAAAAAAAGTATAGTTACGAAACTAGAGGCGCTCAAAATTACGACGTCATCATCACAAATGACGTAATTTCTCGACAAATAAAGCGTATATGCGCGAACAATTACATTTTGCCGGTATTGAGAAAAACGGGAAACAAGTTGGAACTTGTCCGCAAAGAGGTGTGGCGCTGAAAGATGTCAAGTAGACTTTTGTTCCATCAATCCAACACACTGTTTAAAACGGCTACTTTTTTCGTAGCAGTAACTGCTATTTTAAAATATCTGTTAAAAATAGTAGTTCAGGAGAAACCTTTCTAAATAGGAGTTATTTGGTCCCAACATAAAAAGAAACAGTGTGAAAGCACTATTCTAGACTAACTTAATTTGTTTATAGTTTATCTGAATAGTAGAGGGATAGACTGTTGTTAGGACTTGGTATAGTTGTTCATATTATAACTGTTAGCAAACTATTGTACGTAATTAACGCAGCTTATTTAATGCAGCTCTATTTTACCAGTCCGTCCCGACCCAGCAGAATAAAATAAAATAAAATACTTGAATATATCTCCAGAAAATATGATGCCAGTAGGGATTTCACCCTTCAATATTGCCAGCTTCAAAACTTGGTTTGAACCTTTCTGCACTCGAAATATGCAATTTTGTAAATGTAATATTGATCTGGTCTGGGAAATATAATTAACTGTTAATTTCGGCGTCGTATTTTTTATGCTCTGGTGGGTAACATCTCCTGTCGTCGTTATCTCTGAAATAAACAGTGTTCAAAGGCAAGGGAATAATTAAAAACTCTGCTTTGTCCGGGTTACCTAGACCCGATCCAAAACTTCATCCGAATGACCCGATTGAATTGGTGACCCATTTCGGATCCGCTAAATAACCTACTGTTATAATAAGCACGTATTCAATACATATATTTGAATCATCATTTGTGTACTCAATTTTAAGCTTATAGGTGTGTCTTTTTTAGGTTCGTGCTACAGGTACTCATGCTCCAAACCATTGACCTCTATCTAAAAGCGATACTGGACTTACCGATGCCATTAATGATTATATGAAGCCTGGAAGCAGAGGGGGACAGTTAATCTTGATCGTCCACTTCCAGTCTAAACTAATATGGACCAAATTTTCAGTTCTAAGTTTTTTAAGTTTGTTGTTGTGTGGACATTTTTTTATTTGTTCTAATTCTTGCAAAATATATATATATATATATATATATATACAGTTCAATACGTACAGTATAACTAAAGAATTCAGATATACATTAAAAGAAAGGGTCGCTCAGCGATAACAAGCGTAAAAAACTGAGTTAGAACTAAAAAATTGTTGTATAGTATTAGTAAAATAGACTAGGCGATCACTCCAGTATCGTTACGTACGCGTCAATGCTGTAAACAGATCCATCTGCTACCATCCCCAATATCAGAACATTAATATCGTATTATTTTCCTACCCAAATTAATCATCCCTGTTTGAGAAAGAAAGAATAAAAAAAGAAATGTCTTTTACTGATGGTGGTGCACTTTTATAATGATTGAAGAGGTCGCTGACATCAACTTGATTGACTTAGTTCTTTTTTTTTTCTTATTATTCCTTAGTCCATCTAATTTTATCGGGTTTTTAGAAGGAAAGAATAACATTTCAACCAAATGAAAGACTGGATAATCCGAGACATATTTGAAAAGATTTTTCTTTTTCTTTTCAGTTGTAGTTGATCCGATTGAATAGTATTTCGTTTCGAACAAGCAAACAATTTTCTAAAAAAAAAATATATTTTGCCTATCCTTCTTTCTTTATCTGGTATCAGTAGACTGAATATTCATAAACTTGATAGCCATTTGAATATTTTTAGCAGGTTAAAAGATTCGTTGAACTTTCCATGTCAACACAGTCTAGACTAAGATGGTTGTATTATGTAGCTTATCAATTAAATTCTATTTCTGGAACGCGGAAACACAATGTTTCTGAAACGTTTTCAAATATTTATTTATTTATATGATTTTTAACTACATGTATTTTATGCAATATTATGCAAAATGTCCAAATTAAATCGAATCTACGTTTATGACGACTATTTGTGACCGTAATGACTACAGACAGCTCTGTCCACAATTAGATATAGTAAAACTGATCATTAAAACACTAATTTGTGTGAAAAGGTGTACCAAATATCTTGAAATAGTGGTCGGAGGAGCAAAAGTAGGAAATGGTAAAACGTTCACTTACTTAAAGTGTATACGAAGTGCTTGTTTTATCATGTAGATCCCACGTCCCTACTTATAATTAAATCGAGATTCATCAACTTAACCACTAGAACAGTCATGGTCTTTGTCATTTCTGATTTGGTGTTGTGTAACTTGCGCAGTATGTTACGTGTTCGACGTCATACTGAATATTGGATTGAACTGATACTTATGACATTCACGGTCAGTTCTACAATCGACCGCTAAACTTCTAACCAGCGCTAACTTGAGGCCAAGTCTGATTTTGGCCAATGAGAGTACGCACAATGAGAGTTGGTCTCAGCTTAGCGCTGACTAAAAGTTTAGCGGTCGATTGTAAAACTGACCCTTAGGCATCTATGGCTCAAGATGAAGCCGCGATAAGTTGGGGAAGAGTTGCCTGGTGTGACTGAGGTAAGAAAGCTCAGTCAAGATAGGCGACCGCTGGGGTCGTTCTCAGAACCTTCCAAATGCTAAGCCGATCTGAGCTACGATAGTTCGCTATCGTACTCAATATTATAACGTCAACTAACACTTCAGTTAGATTAGGAGTTCCACTTGTTTTTAACACCAATATTAATTACCAATTATTACCCGTACTTGGAGCATCTACCCGGTGACCCATCGCTTTGCTTTAGGCGCGAATGGACTCAGGTTCGATTCATATTGGGAGCTTATTGACTTTCAGTGTTGACCCAGCATAGTAAAAATAATTTCAGAGCCACAAGTAGCGGACTTCGACCTCGGGGCGGTCGAGAGGTTAAAGCGCTCGCTTTCTGTGCGCGTGGTCACGGGTTCAAAGCTCGCCGGGGTCCTTTGAACACAGTGGTTCGGAGCCCACTTTACCAAAAAACTGTAGATCTCATCCTTAGACCCTTCTCGGGTCGTTTAGGACGTTAATAACAATTCACTAAGTAGTGGCCTTCACGAAATTCAGGAAAACCAACCATTGCAGTCGTTGTAATGATGTTGCAACACTAAATTGAACGAATAGAGTCTAAGGCCTAAATTAAGTGCGCCATAGAATTTAGTTTGTCACTTTGTTAGAAAAAGATATAGAAAAAATCGCTTTAGCCTTATTTCCAGGATAATAGAATCGGAAAAATTATTGATATTTTTTTTTTATCACGGTTTGGTATTACTAATGAAAATGTCTGTGCATCTCGTAAGATATGTAGATTCTCTCCACGCCTCATTCTCATCTAGTTTCCCTTGGTTACATGATTCTTCCAGATTAGAGACTGAGTTTTGTAACAAGCAGATTAAAGAAGAAAAAAAAAACGATAAAATGTTAGTCTTTGTCGACGTACTCTACTGGAATATGCGAAAACAGTTTGAGGAAAATCTTTTTTTCTCGTTTCTTTTCAAGTTTAACCAAAGTTGTCAAGAAAATGTTAGCAAAGTTTTCTTTGGTTTTTGAGTCCTTTCTATGTTTCTTTTTTCTTTACAAAGATAGTTTTTCTTTCTTTTCTCAAAGCAAACCAGACTACTTCTTCTCAAAATCTTGTATGGCACAGAAAAAAATGGAGAAAGACAAGTGACATACACACATACACGCCAGAGAGAGAGATCATATTGGATTAGAAGTGGATAAATAGTGCAGAAAAAAAGTGACAATGATAAAAAAAAACATAAACTCAGAGGAAAGGTTTCTGAGAGCCGGGCCAAGCAGTTATTCTTACACACTTCAACGACTCTGTTTCCGTCCTTTACCATCACTGCTACTAGTATTATTATACCATCGACCACCAACAGCAATAAAATAAGAAATTTCTTTTTCTAGATGGATCGGCTCTTGGCCTTGAACCTCCAGCCTTTCAAGTATGAAGACCTAAGCCGTCCAAGACAATCAGTCAATTAGAAAACATGGCTTACACTCATATCAGTAAGAAGACAAACTTTTTCTTATTTTTTTTAAAGAAAAGTTTTTATATAAGATACTTTCCTATTGGAAATGAACAAAAAAAAAGTACCAACGTTACTACTACTACTACTACTATTACTACCGAATTCTCTAAAGAAAAGTTGGTCCATTTGTTTTCGTACATATATCATTACGTTCCATCGTTGTAGAAAGAAAAATGCCTCCCGCAAAAAAAAAAGCAGAGAATGCAATTCCATACATTTGTAGTTCTATCTCTCCCATCTATCTTTCGTCCTTCATTGTTATTTGTCCAAATGAACTTTCTATATGAACAAACTTATTCTATAGCACTTGTTTTTTTTTTTTTATCTTTTCCAAGAGTTGGGGTTCATTTGCTTCAAAGGGTATGATGTCCTATTGTCTTTTCTATCTTCCTGCAAAGAATGACTCTTACAGAACAGCAGTAAGAAAGAAGTTAGATAGCAAATAGCCAAAGTTGATAACTGTTTTAAACTGCTGGAAAGAAAAAGAAATGAGTGGAAATTTCCTCCTAATCTGTGGCCATCACTACTGGAAGAAGAGAAACGGTTTATTTTGGCAACATACCACCAGAAGAGGAACATACAGACTTTTATATATACATGCTATAAACATACATAGATTCATATTCGTGTTTCATAAAGAGCTCTACATTATGGCTGAAGAACAGTCTTAGTTATCCAGCAAACGACTAAAAGACTACTACTGCTATTACTAGATAAAAAGGAGGAAAAAATATTTCTTCTCCCTTCCTCTTCTTTCAATTTTTTTGTTGTTTGTTTTTGTGTAAGAGGAGATGTTGGAAAAATCCTTGAAGCATCACCAGCAACTAACGGAGCAGACAGATCGATAAGTTGTCTGCAAGTTTCTTGCGCATCGACTCTGGGACAGGTCATTGCCTTTTTGAAAAATTGGGTGATAGTTAGAGAGAGAGAGAGTCGTTCTAGAAGGAGAAGTTGGAAGTTGAAGAAGAACAAAAAAAAAAAAAAGAATATAACGAGGAAAATGTGAGGAGAACAGCCGAAAAAGGAACGAACCCCCCTCAAAAAAGGAAACAGAAGAATAAAAAAAAACAAAGGATATGGTGAAAACAACAACAAAGAATGGAAGACAAACGCTGAAGAAACAACAGATGAAAAAAGAAAAAGGGAAGCCAGAAGAAATCCAAAGCGGGAGGAGAAGCTTTTGGACAAACACTGGCTTCGGACAAATACTTATTCTATATATCCTCCCGTATACTGGAGACTCCAGGTCTGGCATCGACCGATGTCTGATACCAAGAAAGTGTTGGTTCTCTCCGTCCTTTGCCTTCTCTATCCCTCTGCCCGTTGCTGCTTTCCACCAACTTCAGTCCAGTCAAGCAAGCGTATAAGATCTGTCTGTTTTTTATTCTTGTTCTTTTTGTCTTTTCCTTCTGGGAAAGTAACTGAATTGTACGGTTTGACATAAGAACCAAGTATGGCACTTAAATTTTCCTTTCCCATCCCCTCCTCCTTTCTTCTTCCTGACACACGTATTGTACTTTCAGCTCTTGTCCTATATAAATATGCCTACAACAACGTTTTTCGATCTACTGCCATTTTGTCTTCCTTCATGTTGGTGTTTTCTTTCTCTTGTAACTTGTCCTCAAGAGTTCTTTCTTTCTTCGCTAACGGAAAAGGAAGTTCCGCACTTCTTATTCACTTAACAGAAGACAATGGTTTGCGTATGGATTTAGTCTTATTATGCTCTTATTTGAAATATTTCTAGCAATAAATAAGGCTACTTTTTTTTTCTCCCAGCACAGGAGGATTCATATTCCTTCCCGTACTCATCATCATTGGGTAAAAAAAAGGCGTAAAACTGGATATCGTGAAGTTCGTATATATCCTGTTATGTATGCAACTTTCCTAACAAAACTGTCACTATGTTGTATAACTACGTAGGATATTCACCTTTCTTCACAAGTGTTGTCAACACTCAACAGGAGCCAAATTGAAAAGACT
The DNA here is from genome assembly GCA_022664845.1 of Lepisma saccharinum. NCBI lineage: Eukaryota > Metazoa > Arthropoda > Insecta > Zygentoma > Lepismatidae > Lepisma > Lepisma saccharinum. The sequence goes on along the minus strand of JAGDQP010031101.1, from coordinate 8,847 downwards.
AATGGAACGAATACTCTGAATACTAATGGAACATGTATATAATATATTCTTTCCAGAAAGATCTTACGTGAGGTAAATACCCAAAAGATTGGTTGTTACCGCGACCAAGATTCGAGCCAGGCTCTTCCAGTTGCAATATAATTTCTCAACGAAACCTGTTTATATAGTGGAATGTCTGATATCGAATCCAGAAGACTAACTGGTTCAGCTGAAGTATGATCCGCATCTCCATTGAAGAAATGACAATATAATCCTTAGGCGTAGTTACACAGAAAGTTAGCCATGCCACGGTGGTACAATGGTAGAAGACAGCCGGCAACTGCAAGATTCGGGTTTGTGTCCCGGTCACGCCAAAGGAGCATTCTCTATGTGTAGAAACATATCCTTTTTTTTCCATATGAGCTATGTCTTCGTTTTATCCCACTTTTTTTTTGTGCGTTTTATACGAAAACACTCTGTAAATACAACAATAAAGAAAAACGTTGCATGCTATACTTCTTCTTCTTTATATTTATGCCCGTAACTCTCTATCTTAATTGCATTTCTGGTCCGTGAGTAATTTCAGAGATCATATTTATGAAGACCAAGATGCCCCTTAAGATAACTCAGGTCTTTACTGCCTTGAGCGGGACGACACTTGACACAAATCACCAAATGCTGGCCAGGAATGTCACACTCCAGCAAACTAAAATCGATGATCGATTGTAACACAAACTAGGGTAAATAAACGTCAGAATTTAACATGGACGAAAGAACATAATAGGACTAGTAACAAGCAATTCACTCAATGTTATAAAAATGGGACGGCTGAGAGTGCAGTTTGTCATTCCAACATGGCGGATCGCGCATACTTCCTGGAAAGGAAGCAGACGATATTGTGAATGTGCAAATAATTTTAATTATCTAAATTTGTCCTTAACTACTAATTATTATAAAATAAGTGTTATTGCAATACACTTCCTTCTCAAGAGCAGTGATCATTCAAATCTTGATACCTGATATTATGTCACTATTATTATTGAAGAAAAAATTTAAATATTGCTTACCTGTTTATCCTCACGCGTACCTCTTGGTCGGCTTCATCAGACGCAACCTTCACATACCTTAAATTATTTCACATAAATTTAAAAATTTGTAATTAAAAGTGACTCAATTAACATTACTTCTTAAGGCCAGTTGCAATGTTTTGGTCAATTCAACATGGCGACAAGGCGCACTTACGCCCATAAATTTTGGCTTGTTACTAGTCCTATTATATTCTTACGTCCATGAAATTTAATCTGTAAATCCATTAAGATTAAATATAAAATCCAAGACCCTGTACCATACTCTTCATACAACGTCTACCACATTGATTTGCCTAATACATCATCTTACTAATCTTTAGATTGCAAATTATCAATGAAAATTATTATTAAATATATTGTCCTGTAAATATCATGCATTCAACAATATACTTATTAAAATATTCATAAAGAAAATTACATCCATCATTGTTTAAAATCCATTAAAAACTTTTCTGCTATTCAATAATAATGCCATCTTTTTCCATTTTGTTAAATTTCTCTTATTTTGCCAGTAATGTGGACTATCTATTTATATTGTTAATAAATTAAATTTAAGCACATTTTGAATCTCAATTGAATCCCGATAAAGAAATTAACCCTCGTATTACGAACCTGTAATACGTCCATATCAACTGTCAAGTTTGGTTGTAATGCTTACGATGAGATAGATAGGGAGAGAAAAAGAGAGAGAGAGAGAGAGAGAGAGAGAGAGAGAGAGAGAGAGAGAGAGAGAGAGAAAGAAAGAAAGAAAGAAAGAAAGAAAGAAAGAAAGAAAGAAAGAAAGAAAGAAAGAAAGAAAGAAAGAAAGAAAGGAAGGAAGAAAGAAAGAG
>JAGDQP010031100.1:899-22155 GCA_022664845.1 Lepisma saccharinum | reverse complement strand
TCGAAATGGCTTCGATGACATTTGAATGTTGGAGTTTCAACCAATACTGAAGTTGGACAACGTTGCGTAATGCGCAACCACACATCTCAATTGGATTATGGTAAGTACATGCTTTTACACTCACATTGAAATTCAATGCGTTCAGGGCAGTACATCCTTGATCAGTTACATCTTTGACAATATTCAATTGAAATATCTTTTTAATCCAGTCAACTTTTTCTGTACCTTTACAATAAAATATCGCATCAGGTTCACACATTACATGCATCATTTTACGTAAATGAGCAACACTGTATCCATTAGAACTATCCCACTTTAGTCCGTGAAAGTTTTGAGTTAACCACTCGACTTGTTTTTGATAACCAAGAGGTAATTCTGTAATTTCACAGGGAAGATTAACCATACAGTGAAATAGCATGCTGGCATCACAAGCCATCAGACAAAATTCTCTAATAATAAATTCATGACTGGATATTTTAAAACCTTGCATATCAATGACGTACTGGTTTGAACAACCACTTACACTTTGATCAGCACTAGCAAACTGCTGTTCTATAATTGTGGGAATCAACTGAGCTACGAATTCTCTATCTTTCATTAAAGTAATACATTTCTTAAAAAATGTATTTTTACTAATACTCACATGACCTTGGCGTTGAAACACCTCATAATATTCATAAAACACTTCAGGATGATTAATATGATTCATTAAATGTTTTGAAATCACCGAACCTGTGTTCCACACATACATACACTCATGAGTCACTTTAAGGTTACACCCATTACATAAAATGGGATTGTCCGTTAAATATGTTCTAAATGTTTGTAGTACACAAGCGTCCACAATAAATACACCACCACAAAATGTACAATGCGCCATCTTCCTCCTACTTGAAGCGTAGATTCCTTCGGTATCTGTATCCTGCCTCCCGGTCCTTCTCCAGCAACTCCCACACTTTCCGCTTCAAAATTGTACGTACACCATACTCAAATTTAATGATTAAATGTCCAGTGCCTGGATGAGATTTCACGTACTCGTTGAAAATCTCACTTAGATTTCCAGGATGTAACATTGTACTCCATGCTGTATCCACCAAAAACTGCTCACGCTCACCATCTGTTAAGTTCCAGCTTACACATTCATGATTCATCTGGTTCCCCATATCAAAAAAACAACCATTACAAATTAAAGCTTCCTCTTCAGGCATCCATGAAGTAATTGCTTTATGGATGCAACGCTCGTCAATCCAATTTTTCTTACACCCACACTTGGGGTCCTCCTCCTCAACGATTTCACCAACTTCTTGCAAGTCACCAGCGAGAGCTTCAAGACTAGGACTGCGGGCAACAGGAGTCTCGGACGCCGCCAACAACTCGTCTGCACTCTCGGCTTCCCGTAAATACTTCTCGGGAACCGAAATCTTCTCCCACGTTCTTGACACTGCCATGACTAACAATAGACTATTTATTAACAATAGCGATGTTCCTTTAACAAAAAGACCCCAGCCAATCAGCAAACAGCTGCAAAGCCCAATCAGCGTACCCCCGGCCAAAAGACACGCACGCAGCAACAGCTGCTACCAACGGGCAAATTGCTTGCCAGCTTTGTGTCTTCTCTCTACTATGAGGTTCACTCGCTATTAATCGTCCCGACCAAAACTCTCTTCATACTTTCTCTGTATTACGTTTTGCCCTTAAACCACCCAAAAAGTTCAGTGGATTAAATTTTGAATATGTCGTTGGTAAGATTTGTTATTCTTATCTTGCGCAAGATGATGAAACGTGTTGTGATAAATAGATTGATTTTCTGGGGAAACTTTTCGGTGTACTGTCATGGAGCAATATAACGTAATTTATGAATTGAGTGAAAGCAGCGGTACGTCGCGAACTGAACCTCGGGAATGGGTAGGTACGCGAGTTTGAACCCTGTGGCCGACTATCTTGACTGAGGTTTTCCACGGGTTCCCTCGGTTTCACCAGGCGAAAGCCAGGATGCTATCATAAATAATGCCCTGGCCGCAAAGTTCCCTATCCCATCTTTAGTCAAAAGGCCATAACAATATCAGAGTGAAAGCTACAAGCGTAATATGTATTACAGTGATGGCTTTTGTGCCCGTAACAAAATATGATTTGTTTCAGGATTTACCAAACCTCGATCTTAATGTACTAGTAGCTCCCAGTGATATTTACGGTGACTCGCGAAATGTTAGCTACACAGCACATAAGGGATCGCGGTTAGAGTTAGTTAGCACTTTTCTATATTTTCTCCTCAGTTCACGTTATCTGTGAATCTCTGCTGCTTCTTATTTTTATAACTATGATCGAGAACGTAAAAGTAGTAACTTTCACGATTTTGAAGCACTCAAGCGGCCTGTCTTTAAGATAAACCTTGCATTTCCGCATCTATAGTTAAAAAACATCCTACTTCGACATATCAAAGCTCCAAGATTTCATTAGATCCGCTCACGGTTCATCAGGTGCGTTAGAAAACGTTACACTAGATCTACCATAGACAGGAGCAACAATAAAGTTAAAGAAAGACTGAGCTGTGGTCTAAGTTTACAAGCTCATTTAGGAGTTTGTGTAGTCTTGTACTGTCCATGAACTTTTTATAATGGTAATATGAAAATAAAAGCCATTTAAACACATTGGTTTGCAACAGTAAGAGTTATACAATTTTATCTAAAATTTCATCATTTATGGTATTGATTTTTAATATTGTCACTAATTTTTCATTGTCCTAAGGAACACGCTTGCCAAATTTAAAGTTTGTAAGTTTATCAGTTTTCGACTTCTCATATTTCTCTCTTTCAGGCCTCATCCCGCAGGAGTGTCGAATCGAAAAGCTAAGAGAGCTATTGAAACGAAGAATTTTCATGACGAATATTGTTTCTAGCTAAGTGGTTTCCGATTTACACCCACACCAGTCTGTTTCAATGAATTTCTGGTTTGCAACCATCCAAATTCCAATTAAAATTTCTAAACTATTTAATTCACATTATTGTTCGAAATTAAGAAAGTTAACAATTTATTTATTTTATTGTTTTTTTTACAATTAATTCAATATTTATTCGTGTGTTTTGGGTATACTTAATGAAATATTTGCAAATTTTAGATTTTGCACGAAATTCTGACGTAACCACGAATCTACATGACAAATTTCAGCATTCTAGGCCAGCGGGAAGTGCCTTAAAACCTGCTGGATCGAAAGACACAGAAATTATGAATTTTATGGTTATGTAGATTACAATCAAGGTTTTAAGTGTAAGTTCAAAATATTTTCGAAGTGCTCCGTGCAGTTTCAAAGATTCGTGTGCAAATTTCCATTTCTTAAAAAGAAAAGAACTGAAACACCGATGTCTCCGAAAGGAAAGAAACTAGAGAACCCTAGATGAATTTTTTGTAACTAAATTAAATCACATAACTTTCTCACAAGGACAATTTTTAAAAATCTAGTGCAATAGTTGAAAAAATTATTGAAAACCTTGCTGACGTTATGAGAGTATGAAGTGATGTTTTGTTGGTGAGGAAATTGTTTCAAATAAGAAATGAGGTTTGTATTGACTCACACTGTATAATATGCTTTAGGTATATATGAGTTACACTTTCGCTGAATACCAATTATTTAAGGGATTTTCGAGAAAATATCTTATACGGTGAAACACTGAAAATGTTCAACATTTTTGGGAAAAATGAAAACTCCTTCTTAAATTCAACCTTGTAGCATAGCTTGTAGTGTGGGATTGGGGCAGGTGGTGAACGCCGTTTCCTTTTTAAAATTTTGAATTAAAATTCAAAAATACCTGTTTATTTTTGATATTGTAAATATTGAGCCATATATATTATTTTTTTTATGTTATTTCTCAGAATTTTCACTAATTTTATTTCTCAGAATATTTATGTGTATGAGTAATTATTCTCATTTTTTTAGGACATTCACTGGAACAAATGGAGAGGCTGAAACTTTGTAGGAAAAAAAATATAAAGAACTGAAGATAAAAAATTATACAAGGAAAGATGTCAAGATCTTTTTAAAAAGAAGGATATTCAACAAGTGTAAAGAAAGTTTTATTTGTGTATTGCTCCCGATAATTTTTGTTTTAATATTCTACGTTTATTCAATACATGTCTCAAATATTCTTGTAGCTATATGCTGCGAATATAAAATATTTTGCGCTTACCTATAACTTCTTATGAATATTCTCGGAGCACCGTACGACATGCTGGGTGCTTGCTAGAGCAGCCTGTGGCTGAACATCGTCATTATTATTGTTACTATTGTCCTTATTATAGCTTATAGATCTGTATAAATGTGCGTACAATATTTTTCCAATGGGTAGGTAACATCCAGAAACCGAAACGTCCATTTAAACAAATGTTTCAGAAGTAAAAAAAAAAAACTCGTGTTCTTTGGAGAAACTCTAACCTGTGTGATACTAACTGACGTAAATTGAAGTATCAATCTTTCAGTGAACTTTATTAAATTCGTTTCATGAACTATTTGAAAAGAGAAATGCTAGTAAACTTTGTACATGTGCGGTGTGAGCTTCTAGACTTGTGGCTTTTTGGACGTTACCTCTTCAAATGACCAACGCTACAGAGCAACAATATTCATAGCACATTCTTGGTAAATGATATCCTGAGTATTCATTCTATATTTTGTAGGTTTAGAATTCGAAATTTAAGTTATGATTTGTAGGCAACGTTGGCTCATGCATTGGGAAGATGTGGGAAAGCAGTCGACCAGAGCTTTTTTTGAAGCATCACTACATTAGCCTAGTGTGACGGAGAACACAGTTTAGATTAACAAGTACAGTCCACGGCTGGCCACTGGGATCGATCCAAACGGCCAGCTGTCCTGACTGAATATTCTAAGACTTGTCCTGACTCACATTAGGCTGATGTCGGGATGGTATTTTCAAGTTAAGCCCTGAATCACTACTTTCCCATATTCTTGCCCTATCCCGGCCTGAGCCAAAGTTGCTCTCTAAATATTTTTCGAATTTTAAACACTCAAATATTTGTAGAATATTCTCAGAATATCATACGTAGACTTTTAACGACCGTCGTAGAATAGGCCATGCATATTACTAGAATATCCTAAACATGTCCCTAGAATATCCTACGCATATTCTTACAATATCTTAAATATATTCCTAGAATATCCTACGAATATTTCTACAATATCATAAGTATATTCTCAGAATATTCTACATATATCCCTGGAATATCCTAAAAATATTCCTAACATATGCCTACAATATCCTACGGATATCCTAGGTATATTCTTAGAATATCTTACGCATATTCCTAGAATATCCTAAACATATTCCAAGTATAACCGTAGAATATTCCTAGAATGTCTTACGAATATTCCTAGAATATCCTACTAATATTCCTAGTATATCCTAAACATATTCCTAGAATATCCTAAACATATTCTTAGAATATCCGTAGAATATTCCTAGAATATCCTAAGAATATTCCTAAGATGTTCTCAGAATATTCTAGGGATATACATCGGACCTTTAAGAATATTCGTAGAATGTTCTAGGTATATTCGTACGAATATATCAGGAATCACTTTAGAATATCCTAGGGATATTCCAATATCCCCAAAAGGATATTCGTAGAATATTCAACTGATATATCTGTGCTATGTGGGTAGATAGATAGATGGATGAATGCAAAAATCGTTTATACAAGTTGCCAAATATGTGGATAGTTTCTACTGCTTTCAGAAAGTGACACAGGTACTCGTTATTATCACTGATCTGTTCCTCTAAAGTAATATAAATGAACTAGAAATTAAAATTAAAAGCCTGCAGCTTAGCACATATTCGATACAGTAATAGTACTCCACAAAACAATGTAAACATAATGTTCCTTGATACCATGATTGTCGTATTATTGTCACTTCACCACAAATATCGCATGTAAGGCTATTGTATCCACGAAACAGAAACACTGGTTTTTAGAAAAAAAAAGAAGGTGGTCTTTCGTCAAAATAACCACTTTTAAACCATGCAAGTTGGAAAATGTGTATAAATATAGGAGAGGGCAACTGATTATGTGTGATTTTGAATAGATCTATATGATTATATAACATTATTGCGTTGGTGGAGATTGATGTCACTGTGCAGTAAGAGCAGCAGTTTGAAAAAAGCACTCCTCACAAAAAATCAAAATCCTAAATCTATACCTATCGACTCAAAGAAAAAAATGTGTATTTAAATTTAACCCCACTACACCTGCAGAGTTTTAAAAAAAATGGGGATGGGTATTTTGAGTTTTATCTCTTAAAAAATTTAACATTCTTCAAATTTAGAGAAAAGTTGGCGCCACTCCCACAATAAATCGGGTTTTGGGCGAACCAAAATAACGTATATATTTAAAACCCTCTACATACCTGCAAAGTTTACAGGAAATCTGAGAGAAGCATTTTGTGTTCCAGCACTTCCTTGAAATTTGGAAGTGTGTTTACACTCAAAAAATCTTCTTTGGATCGAAACAAAAATAAGTTTCTGCTCATTTTAATCCATCTACAAATTTGCAAAGTTTCAAGAAAATCGGAGAGGAACACTTCAGTGGATTTAATTATTAGCATTTTTTTAATTTTATTTATTAAGTTTCAGATACAGCTGGAATTGTCATAATATTATACAATATTCCAGCTGTATATTGTTCCCTATACAATGTTCCCAATATACAATGTTTTATGAACTAATTTTCCTGTTAAGAGTTGGAAATTACAATATTGAAACTGGTGATAACTTTGTAACTGTTCTTTCTAGGAGGAAGATGGTAATAGTGACTCAGAAAGGAAAACTTACCATCTTTCATTTTGTACTCCTGCAGAGATTGTGTATGGAACACGGTTTATGAAATGAATTAAATATAAAACTATTTCTTCAGCCATCTTTTCAAACATTCTCGAGCTCTAAAGGGTGTAATATAAATTGAAGTGATTAGAGGATAAAGGTGTCATGTTACATTTTTCCTTACACCTACTTCCACAAACAAACTTGTTTGTCTGTGTAACATATCCCCTTCATCGTTTCTGAATATCTTTATTCAGAAGATAAATAACTTAAATGGGGTGTTGTAGAGCAAGAATAAGACATAACACTTCCATAAACCACTTTATTTTCGAAAAAATGTAACATGACACCTTTATCCTCTAATCGCAATTCTTTGTGTATACAGTAACGAAAAATATTGCTTTTTTTTAATCAAGTGTATTTTGATATCTAGGGATATCATGGGCTAAAACGGTCATTTACGAATATTTAAAAAATTCTGATATTCCACCGCTACCCGTCGCTGCTGTCAGGTGTTCACCATTACTTTTCTGAATCTCTGTTTGATAGGAATGGAATTGACACCACTTACTATACTCTACCCAGCTACAGAGAATTTCTGGCCGATATCGGCCCAATAATGGACCACTAACGTACAATATCGATCAAGTTGGCCAAGTATTGGGCCGATATTGGTCCAATATTTTGTACTTCTAGGGTAGCATCAAACGGCACACTGATTGTCATAAAAGGAACTTACTACTTAGGTAATGTCTCTTGTCAGCTTCTTACGCTTGCTTCCGTTGTGGAGCATTTATAATTTCATATCTGGATTTTTCCATACCTTTAACAATGTGATATTAAATGCACAGAACAACATACATAATGGTAGCCCTAATGCGGGGGACTCTACAGGCGACATATAAATAAAAGAAAAATAATTATATGGCAAACCAAAGGAACACGATAAGAGAAGTTGCCTCAATATAAGATTTTAAACCTTTTTTAAAGTTGGAAGAACGTAGGGTATTTTAAAACTCACAACCAAACGCCATCTATTTTTGACTGCTAATGATGGCAGCAATTACGAAGAAATCGGAATACTGTCTGTTGGTGAAAAATAATTGAATGAAATAGAAAAGATTATCAACAATATAAAATCCAAAACGAGAGTTGGCTCTGACAGCTTACCCTCCTATATAGTCAAAGGATGTATTGATGTATTTAAATATCCCCTATTAATTGCTTTCAACTTAGCACTAAAGACATACTTTCCCTGACAAATTCAAATCTGGTTTTGTTTGTCCTACACATAAAACTACTGACAGACGAGAAATTACCAACTATATGCCTATGGCAATGTTTACAGCCTTAACCAAAGTCCTTGAACATATTTTATATCCCATTGAGCTACGCTCAGATGATGTGGAACCAAACGACGGACTTTGTGGCGATATCCAGCGATTTGATCTGTCTTTCAACTGTTGTCCTGTGTATCTGCAAGATTTCCACTATTTCCTCTACAGTTGAATTCGGGCTGTTTCTTATGGTTTGGTCGAAATCCTATTCGGAAAACACTACTGGACTTCAGAAGAGTAGATCTTCCCAGCGAGCCAGGCGACGTCGGTCTGACGGCGGCATTTGGTTGAAGGAAACTGGGCCGACAAGTGGGAAAATGTCAGCTTTTAAAAATTCCTGACAAGGAGCCGACGTCGTCGGGCGGGATTTTGACCATACATCGCCAAGTCATGGGATCAACGGCGGCTCAGAAAATGGCTTGACGACCAAACGTCAGTTATGGGTCGACGCCGACATACCTCCAACTATTTCCCGATTATTAGTCGTGGTCGGACCAGATTCCATGTCTTAGTCTGCATTTAGCTTGATGGGTTGACTGCATCTGTCATCCTTCCTTACTTTTCAAAACCATATATGACAAGTGTTATCATCAACTGCATCTTAACCATACACTTGCCGAATGTCGAAGCAAACTGAGGCCGCATTAAGGTTTTTATCGAACTCAAAAATTATACAGTGTTTTATTTTCCTTATCGGTCTTTTCATTTCACAAACACGTTATGCTGTACCTGTATGAACATCCACACTTACTGCCTGTGGCTATTCTAATGTTCTCCCGATTATGTGGCTACCGATTCATGCACTGACAGCGCAATCTGTGAGAACAGTACTCCACTATCTTCTAACTTTTCACAATGGGTAGAAGTTTTGCACTACCCAATACATGCGGCAATAATTTACTGAAATTGAAAATGGGAGACGCTACTAGAAGGACCCTAAACAGTTCATTGCGGGGGAGAGGCAAAAATCATAGTTACGCCACTGGACCAAGATTTATTTGGTTCAATAAAAACTAAGGTTCAACCGAACACTGATTTACGTTACATACTGTAGTTTAGTACTGTATTTCATGTTTTATTTTTAAAATGTTTTAAATTAATGTAAACATTTTTTCAAACATGGGTCTACTACTCTGTTTGTTACTGTCTCGGAATTTGGATGATCACGATTCAGATTATCGGAACCCTGGTGTATATTAAACTATAATCGACATTTTTGAAATACGTATTTACGGATATCTAATGCAGTAAGGAAGTATCGTTAATTATCTACCTACTTTTGAGATTTATTGGTATATGATATGATGCTGGATATGCTTAAAGAACTTGTCTTGTTTCTCAGAGCTAGATACACCATCGATCAGTGCGTAGGGCGTATGATAGGTTAAGTTTGTGAAAAATTAATATTCTGAACTATCACTTCTTGTTAAAAGTAAAGCGAATTTAACAGCCGCATACCACAAGCGAAGGATCCGAGCCAGACACCAGCCTGTTTTTTGTTAATAACTTCTGTGATTTTCTGAGTTATAGCTTGAAACTTGGTGACATTTAAAATATGTCCTTTCCAGACACAACCCCATAAATGCATCTTTAACCACCGAATAGAAGGGAGATAAATATAACTTTTATTGGATGCCTATGAATTCCTTAGCTTAAACCTACGTTTTCTCCGTAAACACGTTCTTTATTTTATGGGTTTTAAGATTTCCCGTAGAAGGCAGAAGAGCTATATTTAGGAAATATTCCTGTGCTATTATATAAGAAATTTGTCAATGTGGTAACATATCTTAGAAGATAAGATAATTAAATTTCATTCAATAAAATAATTGAAATTTTCTTCATAGTACATAGATTTTACTTGTAACGCTTTTTGAATGTTTCAAATTTAGGGAGATAGAATGATTATCCTCCTGTATTAACGAATCCAATGAATGTGCATTTCACAAAGTAGGATTCTCTTGTTCTGATCCATGCCATGCAGTGTTGGAAGTTGAATGAACTGAAACTATCGTGTTTGACATCGAGGTGATTTGTCCACTAGCCGTCGGGGTTAATGGCCCGTGGGTGTTTTACCCCACGTATACCCATTCTAGCAAACACGGAAGTACGTTTTAAAGCTGTGTAATTGTACTGAAAGTTCAGTGAATATAATATAGATTATTATTTGCTTTAACATCAAGAAGTAGTTTTACTTCATTCGCAACAAAATATTTTTGCTCTTTGTACGTTAAACTTGCTTACAGATAGGGATACAGATGACAAACAATGAAAATGATTGACTCCTTCTGTGCATAGAATACGTACAAAGAATAGTTTCTGGCATGTTTACACTCCTGCCTGTGAATGAGGGCAAAAGGGGGAACAGTGACTCCAGTTTTTTTTATTTATTTTCTTATATGTATTTCTATATACAGGGTGATCCCAAAATACATTGATAAACTTTGGAAGGGTTACTCTGCACACGCAAAATTGATACTAGAATAGTCTTTAACATTTACTCTTCGTAGTCTGGTTTCCGAGTAACAACCGTTTGAAAAATCTCCCACGCGGTTTTTAACACCCTGTATAATTGAAACCGAGATACAATACACAATCACACAAAGTGCAAACGTACAGACTCATCTGATACAGATCAAGAAAACTATTGCGGAATTTGTGGTGGACATTATTATAAACGCACGGGACCTATGTTTACATATGAGTGGATCAAGTGCATTCGTTTTCCAATGTATCACCATGAAGTATGTACATTGTTTCCAAACATGTGTCGTAAATGCCACTCCCTGTCTTAGAAGGAGGAAGAACATGTAAATTCATTTCATTTCTTACAATATTTTTTTTTATTGTTAGTTAGTCCAAATTTTCATAAGACTGTAAGTTATTAGTATTGTGTTGTGCAAAACTAACTTACATCTCACCATTAGAATGAAGCAAAACAAGCTCCTTCGTTTCGTATTTTCAGTTAATATTTTTCTATTCTGTATTTTTCAAGCATGGCAATGGTAAGGAAATAGTAGGAACGTCATGCTTTATAGGCTAGTTCTTGTAACACGTACCGTAATTGAATTTCCAGGAGTATGACTAGCTTCTGTCGTAACATCATTTCCATTGCAATGACATTCCACCTTGTTTAGTATAGTGTTGGTGTGTATGGGCATGTTATATCACGACAGTGGGCGTTTTACCCAGATGGTGGGAGTACTATGCCAATATTGCTCTTACTTTACAAACATCAGTGTATCTCCTTCAGTATAAAATAGTATATAATCTAGTGTCCAGGCAGAAATACTGAAAGATGTACCTCCCATTTAGTATGCTTCTTTTTCCTATAGATTTCCATTCATAGTCATAAATAAGAAAAATATAAAATGGACGTTCTGTTTTCCACACTTTGTAGTAAGCATCACTTGCATTCGTGAAGACTAGTATTTGCCTATATCTGCCGAACTATTTGCCACACGGCATTGTGGGTTGGCAGTCTTTGTTTGCACTGTCAGGTATGTCCATGTACATATTTTGAGTAATAAATGCCTGTTCGAACCGAAACTGCGGAAGCCATTGCAGTGACTGTCCAGGCTGTCTTCCGCTTGTTCCAAACTTTAACGGCCTATAGCAGACAAACGCGGCCTTACACGGTCGAATTACTTTGCAGTTATTATTAGCATGCGGGTATGAATATACGTATATATGAAGTCTTATAAAACAATTCCTGTTCGAACCGGAAAAATTCCCTTATAAGTGATACTGACATGTTCGCTAACCAAATAAAGTTTCGAAGAATCGTCAGTTTCCTGTATGAGTAGAAGTTAACATCTGACGTAAATAAAATGAAAAGCCACTAACTGGTTCCACACAATTGTTTCCAGAACGTCCACACAGTCTGGATAGTTCTCCAATAAAACACGATGAACGGAAATATGAAGTAAACAAAACATTGAATGCGGCTGGCCTGCAACACATTAAGCACTTGAATGCAGATGTAGCACTTTGTTCTCTGTCAAACGAAGTCACTATGTCAGGATTGTTTGTTATACGGTCTTTCATCAACTAAACTAAGGCAATGGAAGAAACAAACCCCAATCTCTGGAAAGTTTCTGGTTAATTCCAGCAAGGTTTTCAAATGGGGATCCAGCACCACAATGTGCCTTCAACTATGCAGTTCTTTGAAAGATTACGTTATAAACTGCTACATAACAGAGTGACATTGGTGAAATTTGTTCGGCATTTTAAGTCTAACCATGGTTACATAAAAAATAATCATTTCTTTGAAAGATTACATTTTGAAATGCTACGTGACAGGAGTGACATGACAACAGAAAACTCTATTCTCAAGTCGTGAATTTGCCCTTCGAATAGGGAAAACGAAAGAACCGTTCACATTTGGTAAGAAGCTTCTAAAGCTTTGCATTGTAGATGTCGTGAGTGAAATTTTGGGACTTCAGGTTCCTCACGAACTGAAGCGCACGATACCTTTGTCGGACAAATCGTTGCAGCAAAAAATTGCTGAAATGCCTGCAAATGTTAAAGAGAAGGTAATAGAAAGAGTAATAGAATCACGATTTTTTGCTATTTAACTTGTCGAGTCAACTCGTATCGGCAACTATACTACTTTGCTTTGCTTCGTACAGTATGAATATGGTGAACATTTCAGGGAAGGACTTCTGTGCTGACTAGGCTTCCCTGACCGTAACATCGGTTCAGATATATTCAATGTCCTCAAAAATTACATACACGTACCGTGATTAGATTAGGGCAAACGTGATACTGTGTGTACGGATGGCGTCGCATGTACTAGAGTGAATAAAAAAAAATGGTGGGAAATCCTTAGTCCCTGGGGTGTCAAATATTTTAAATTGATATCACAAAGATACGTACAAAATTTGATTCCGACACGGCAATATTTTTAGGTTGCGCATTGAGCTTGAAGTTTTGATGTTTGAGTAAGAGTACGTGTTCTTATGTTAATAGCCAAAGATTCCTAAAGACAATAAGTCAATTCAAACTGTATACTTGTATCTATAGAAAGAAAGTTTGATTCAAGAAAAATAAGATATTAGTGTATTGGCGCAAGCAACACATCCCATATTAACATTGTGAAGACTAGAAAAACTTTATGGTCGCAATTCTGAGCTAAAGTAGCTGGAAAAGTTGAACTATCCAGAACCCACCACAAGAACTTCGACCAGATTTCGAATGACACCTTGTTTTTCAGTATTAGTGTGTTTTTAATTACATCTAATGCAGGTGAGAGCAGTGATTTGTTCGGCAAGCACTCCTAGATCGCATGTGAAGTATTTACTGCCTTATAGTTAGGTAGTGAAACATGATCGAAATATTTTGAATAAGGTTTCTTCACTAACGAGAAATGTTCTTCATGACGAATATTCGGATGTAATTAAAGACTTTAATTGAAAAGCATCCCAAGTCCACTATTTCGTATTCCCATTTTTTTCTGTTCGTAGGTATCTGTGTTCCGAGGGTTATCAACTTACATAAGTATTGCATCCTAATCCAACCACAGAAACCCCCTTCTTAATAGAAATTAATTTCTGCTGAATAGGATAACATACGAAGACCTGTTTTTCATTCCTTGTGAAAAATATGATCCTGTGGACTTGGGATTTTTAAATTCAGGTCTTCAATTTACTCTCAGTAGACTTTAATTTTCTTTATCCTTTCTTCCGTCGAGATACAGTCTACAAAGCTTATCCGCATCTTTAAGTCACTTCCTCTGCAGATTACTGCGACGTGCCTCCCGTTCTCTCCGGATCTTGTTCCCGTCCAGAATGAATTTTTGCGAAGCTTGCTCACAGTCTTCTTTCCCTCCTTACCATAGCCGAAACCGGTCGCCGGTTTGATAGGGTTCCGATTAGACCGATTTCAACCAGATGACCCTAGAAATTAAGTAGAGATGTAATTATTTCCTTATTATATACTTTTTCGTTCGAGTGGTGTTTCATTTAGGGTGACTGGAACAACTGTCCCTGAAAACGAAAATTACGACCCTGAAAAGTTCCTTACCGTAGTACTTAGATATGTAAATAGCCTGATATCTCCGGGAAAAACACCAATATCGCCAAAGGTGTGCAAAGACCGAAGGTAGGAAAAGCTGTTCTGATTGAATTTTCAGTTTAAGTATTAAATACCACAAAATCATTTTTTTTTTTTATCTTTTAAAGCTTTCAAAAATTAAGTTTCAGTACGTAAACTCACTTCTCAAGGAATCTTAGAGTTTACAATATTGAACCAAAGGAACAAGACCAGGTCGCTGGGTCAAGATTGGGACATTGGTAAATTGGATCAAGATCCGATCATCGATATGCCTTCAGATTCAGTCTGTGCATCTTGGTCAATATCGAGTCCTGACTCATTTAGGTCAAAACCGTGTCAATTGGGTCAAGTTTCAGACCATGTCAATTGTGAGGACCAGGCTAGGTCATCAAAATTGACCCGGTTTCAGCTCTGTTCTTTATTTTTCAGGTCTCCAAATGCAAGGTCACAGGAGATCTTGTACGCTTTGCATATAACACGCTAGAGATTAAGTTGGGAGGTGGATTCTAGTCCAGTCACCAGTGGACGGCGACTACTAAGACGGCGGGATATATGCTTCCAATATATGTGATCCTTTATTAAGTCCGGATCTTTTGTCACCATATCCGTAGTAGCACTTTCAAGTGCATTTTCTTGTTTTATTTTTGTTCTTAACCTCAAATTTTATTCATTTTTTCTTTGTAGTTTCTCCAAACTTTTGGCATCTGTCTTCTTACCTACTCACGTAATTGACCCAGATATTCCCTCTGATCTTCGAGAAATACCGTTTTAAAAGGAGTACTGATTTCTTCGGGTCATAATTACAAAGAAAATAGAGTTGGTGTATTTTTAAAATGCAGCATCGAAAGGAGCATCTAATCAATTAACGAAATTATGTTTTTCTTGAAAGACTAAAAGCGCTTATTTCTATTGTAGAATTTATTAAATTCTTACACTTGTTCATGACCTTTCTTGACTTATTCAATGTAAGTATCAGCTTTTGTACAAATTGTCATTATTCGATCTGCCACAATCAAGGATACTTTTGCTGCTGGCAGCTCCTTTCCTATTGTTTTCAATTTTCATGTCCTTGAATATTAAATAGCAGAACAGCTACTTTTCAATTAACACTCACTTGGTCTCCCTCCGTGTCACTATCACCTCAGGAACGTAACACAAACTATCGCTATCTCTGTCAATTGATAACTGCCGACCAGAGTAGGAATAAAGATGCCGAATATTGCGAGAGTACTTCAGAAGGACAAGTCATTCACGGAACACTAAACTTATAATAAAAACAGGACACTAAAAAAATTAGGTGAATGTAAATTTGAAGTAGAAAGGCAAAAGCTAAATTACGGAATAAATTGTTTCGCTTTACTAGTTCTACGTTCATCAATATTGTTGTTATCCATCAAATTTCAATCTTTTCTCGGTTCACCATCTATGACAAAAGCGACATTTTTACTAAAACAGCACAGACGGCAATGTCAGTACATCACAATTTCAAGCTCGATGTGCAACTTCAAGACATTGTCGTATCTGGCTCAAATTTTACACGTATGTTTGTGATACTATTTTACAACATTTGACTCCTCCACTAACTAAGGATTTAAAAAAATCGACCCACGCTACTGTGTACCGCTCAGGTGTAGTAGTGAAGATAAAAATTGTTACTCATCCAGACATCTTATACACATACTTCATGATTCACCGTGAAACAGCTAGAAGCAATAGATCTTTGAACTGACTTTAACGTAATCCTGAACGACACGATGGAGATTGTAAATAAAATTAGTGGTCGCGCCCTCAATTCCAGACTCTTTGAATCGCTTTTTCTGTACACAGCCTTGCAACATGAAGATTTAATATTTTAAGGGTGGTTGTCGAGGGAAAAGATCCTCTATCGGTTTTTTGAATTATTAGAAGATGTGAAACTATTAAGATAAAAAGTTAATCTAGGCAGAGCCATTGCTGGTTCAAGAATGGGTAGCTAAACTTGCGTAGTACTTAGCTGATGTTTTCTCTTCTTAATGGCTTAAAACTTATCTCTTCAAAAACTGTGAAAAATGTCTCTAGAATAAAATAGGTGCATTCAAGAAGAAAGTGGCTCCCTGGAGATAATTTCCAAGAAAATAACTACCAAATGTTCCTCATTGTCCAAGAATTTCTGACTAGTGACGACATAAATAAACAAATATATAATGACTCTTATACGCTAGCATCTCAACATGTTGATTGAATGCTTCAATCACAACTAGGCTAAGGGTAAGAAAGAGGATCGTCGGCAAGGAAATATTTGGATAATTGATCCTCCTCGTGAAGCCGGGAGCCAGTTGAGCTTTCTTCTTGAGATGTAACATTCAACTCAAGATTCAAGACTAAATCACTGAATCAGTTTTGCTTATTTGTGAGCGAGAATATCCTGATCTCAACAGGAACGCTTCGACATTATTAGAGACTTTTTCAACTACATATCTATGTGAAACAACTTTTTCTACTATCTCTGCAATTAAGACAAAATATAGGAAACGAATGGACCTTGATGCCGCTCTACGTCTTGCAGTTTCTACTTTGGACTAAAGCATCGACAAGATTTTGCCAAATAAACAGAACAGCAGAAAAATTCGCAATGAGACCATAAGAATGATGAAATTCATGTGTGACTGTAAAATTGCAAACTTAAAAGTAAAATGCATGAGTGTAAAGTTTGCAATATACATATTAATAGATTTAGTAAATAATTTTAATTAATAATAAAAGTTAAAACTTAAATCTAAAAGCCGTGTGGTGTATTTTACTTTGCCTGTCCTCCCGAACTCTTCATGCCTTTTGCCGGTTCATAAGTGTCAACAGGTTGAAAACTACTGTACTAAACAACAAAACTTTATTCCTGCTAAAACTTTTAGCACTGTTTATCCTATTACTGCTACCAGTATCTTAATCGTCTAAATTTCTGAAAGTAATTTTCTTTATCTTTGGATCAAGTTTGGTTGGACTCGTACTAAACTCGGGCTGCGGTGGCTCAGTGGTAGAGGGCTCACATCTGTGCTTGGATTGCTCGGTTAGATTACAGATACTTTATTGTTTCCACCAATTTTCTCATCATCTATACGGCCTGAGCCACAGTTGTCTAAAGGTCTTAAATTATATTAAAATTCCTACCAATCTCGTAAGTAATACGTTAACTTAAGTTTTAAGTTTAATTTGTGTAAACACAGCAACTTTACTCTTTGCAACTTTGAGGGTGCTGGTTACATTCAGATTTATGCATAGTAAGGTATGTTATACCACAAGCATAACATTCCTTAGTAAGGAATGTTAATTTTAAACACCAGAATTCCTTAAATCATGAGAATGATCATTCCAAGTTTGGTTCCTACCGTTATTTATTCTCACGCGATACGCGCCAATGTATCTAAAATTAAGTCTTCGCACGATGGAAACAGGAATTTACTTCAGATGGAAAAATTGATGGAATATTGGAAGTACCCTATCGCCATGCTGGATTTTATTTCAATTGATTTAACCATTCTAACGTGAAAAACTAATAATGTTTACCAAGGACGTTTACCTTGGGAGTGATAATCTTCTTAATTTTGAAAAATTTTATTTTTTATGGACTTTGGGGAACTATAGCTCAATCAAGGATAGAGTAGTGGAAAGGATACGAAAAGAAAAGGAATCGTCCAGGGCCTAGGTTCAATATAGGCATTTTCCTGGTGTGGTTGAGGAAAGATCTCCGTCAACGTTGTCGACCACTGGTATCTCCAAGTACGAAGCCAACTGTTCTGCGATCGCTCGGTACAATATTGTTAAATCTTTAAGGTTTATTTCCTGTAATATGATTCCAACTTTGGTTGGATCGGATTAATTGTTCTTGCTGATATTCGAACATTAAACATGTAGTATTGCTACAGTAGAAAACCTTTAATATGGCCAGATTCTTAAAAGTGTGGTTACAGTGTAGGTGCGTTGCTTGGCTGGTTGTGGATAGCAAAAAGAAACCGTGTCTAAACAAGTTACTAACAGTACATTTAATGTGTTTTTGCATCTTCAGAGTCTCTTAAAGCAAAATTTTCACTGACGATTCACGTCTCATTGAAATAAAACATATGCACCTGAAATACTTTTCAGACTCCTAATAGTTTCACTCTTGGAGTACAGTTCACCGAAACAAACACTGTTAATATTACTTGCTGGTAAACATTTCAATTTACTTACGTTTGTCAGATAGATTTTCCAAGATGAACCGTTATCAAAACATTTGATTTCTAATTCGCTGGCTCTCTCCAAGATGTCATTGCAGATATTGCTTCGGTTCCCCACGATCTTGACGCCATATCATGTATAAATCTACGATGTTCTACTCAATTGCTCCTTCTTTATGAACTTAACATATGAAAGAATATTTCAGCTGCAAAATATGTTATTTCAACTGCAAAATATGTTATTTCAACTGCAAAATATGTTATTTCAACTGCATTTAGTAGCTGAGAAAGTAATCTAATTTAATTCCGTTTAAAAATAAAGCACAAATATCACGCAAGGAAAATTAAATGTTGCGTAATGACTCAATTATCTTTTAGCTTAATGAAGATGATAAGTATGATATTTATCTTCCTAATCTGGAGAAGCCATTTTCTGTGATAAGATTTGTAAACTGAATGATGTCAAATGTTATTTACCAGACAATAAGCGACCTCAAGAGCTGACTCCCCACATATTACCATCAATTGTACATTAAAAAATAAAACACGGTATAAGGTGTAGGTATAAGGTGCGTTGCTTATAACAGAATATTTCCATCTTATGAAAAGCATGTGCCACTAAAAAGTTAAAGCATTTTCGCCAACTTGTAATTGTTATTGATACATTTTATAAAGTACATTGTCCTTAAGTCTTACCATACACGAATATACCGTAGCTAAATTTAACTTCATCCACGTAAGTTTCAAGATTATGTCCTAACGAATCTGTTTCCATTACCGAGGGTAACACTTAGGCCAAAAACCGTAATGTTATTCTTCTACTCGTTCCATCGTATTTTTAATCAACCATAGTATTAATCTTTCTTCAGTTTACTTTCATGTGAGCGCAACACATCTAAAATATGTTAGTGGGTGTGTGGGTATGTGTTTGGTGGTGGGGTCCTGTGCAGACTGTGGATGGTACTTATTGCACTCATGTCAGGGGAATAGGTGGGTTGGTGGTGTAGAAACACTTAAGTATAATTAGGATAAAATTTGCATTTATACTGTATAATTTTTCCTTGTAATAACTGTTTTATTGTATTTTTATTTCTCAACGTGCGAGTAAGTTTATGTATTTAAAATATTATAGTTGTAAATACTTGCTGTATCATGATTAAGCGGAAGGTAAGACTATCAGACTTTGCCGTGTTAAATAAAATTCTAAATAAATAAAGTGCCTAGAGCCGGATTAAGGTGCAAACAAACGAAGCTGCCGCTTGGAGTGAAGAGATTGACTGAAGCACCCCCATGACGCTTTAGTAACATTTCTGTATGAACAAAATTTAAATATAAATTTTGTAATTATCAAAAATAGACGAACTATAGTTAATTTATTTCTCATATTGAAATTAAAATAAAGTGAATATTGTCATTATTATTTTTTCATCTTTTTTGGCCTTTATTTTACTGGTAGATAAAATAGATGCCCAAAGGCAACAAACAAATTCAATGTCAAATTGTCACCGTTTTCACGATCCATATCAGTAAAACTTGAAATGAAAATATTCTTATCTTGTTACAACAGCTCATTACCGATTTGACCTTCTTCATTCGTTCGACTTTACCACTTCTTTAAACATATTGTTTAGCTAAATCTCTGCTGACTTTACCTGCAATTTTTGTCCACACACTGTTGTTCACATGCTTCTTTAAACCTTTTCGCCTTTTCTTCAACAACACCCTCAATGCATTCAGAAATTAAATGATACCAGGAACTGCTCATTGATCTTGAAAATTGCTGTTGCTAATAACATAAACTGAGTGAAAAAAATCAGCAACTGCTACTGAAGTCAATTTATGTTATACCTGATCTAATGACAGAGTCCATAATCGTCACAGAAATGCGTTCTATGCAAAATGGACACTTGTAGTCTTTTATATCTCGGATTTTCCTGATCTCAATTTTCAAAATAATGGCACGGATTTTTTTGAATTAGTGATTGTACGAAACAACGTCACTTCCTCGAAAATGTTCTTCTTGTACCCAGCCCCTATATTTAATAGCAACTCCTCGGGCACAACTGATTCGACAAGAGTTAATAAAGTTTACTTTATAAAATTGATCTTTCTAAAGATGACATACACAAGACTAGCATCGATCATGTTAGTTCATTTTTTAAAACTTTACTAACTAGACGTATTTCTAAAATAATTTCAAAGTTTGAGGCTTGCTGTGCCCACCCTATCATGTACGCAAGATAAATTGACGATATTCAAATATTACAGTTGTGTCACACGACCTTATCTCATTCCAGTTTCCCGGAATTCCGCACTAATGAAGATTATTTTGCACATAATAAAATATTATCCCGAATAGATAATTCATTAAAATAGCGGGCGCCATTCTACAACCTCTAGCCAAGAGATCACGAAGGACCTCCGCTAAACTAAATAATGCAAAATTCCTAACGTTCAAGAGTTCTTTAAGCTGGACAGGGATACCAGGACCTTAGAATAGAGAGTCGAGGGTATGCGGTGTCAGTGCTAATAATCGCTGCAGACAAAACCATTAACATTTATCTTTCTAAAGGATAAAAACGGCCTACTAATTATTTGTGAAATGCCACATATAAATAACACTAGTTATTAACAACTTATTTATACAAAAATAAGATTTTGATAGATTAATAATGTGCAAAATTAAAAAGGAAATAGTAAGTTGCTTTTTATATACAAGTATCTATGCCTCGTGTTGAGGGTGTTCTATCTTGGCTGAGAAAGAGATTTCGTCGCTAGGTCTCGGAGTACAGATTTAGTTCCGTGAGTATTAAAATATTGAGAGCGAGTTGAGTTAGAGTTTTCAGCCTATTCTATA